>JARKIA010000046.1:600000-871058 GCA_029289565.1 Mycena galericulata
CATCCAACTTGATGGATTTGAAAGACTTCATGAGTTTTGTACTCACGCCACTGGCAGCTACGCTTCTCATCGCGGAGGATAAGTCTTTGACCCTGGAATTTGCGAGCAGTGTACGAGACGCAAGCAATGCTTTTGGTGATCTCATGCAACCTGACATCGACGAGGATGCGATTATCGACGACTTACATCGCAAGAATATTCGAGCGATGAAAGATTCGCCGAATGTATTGTTGTCACAGCCCCCGTGTCATCGCAAACCTTCTCTTACTGTAAGTGAGAACTTTGGTACTGTTTCAATGTTGCTCACATCGGATGAAGAGCCGTTCATTCAAATCATCCAATGACGAAGATGTGGAGCACAAAGTAAGGCCCTTGTTTTCCTTGTCTGGCTTGAACCTAATGCAGAGCTCAAGCCAAATCCGAGACCAACCAAGGGAACGATTACAATAGACGATTTCTCCGAGGTGAGCTCCATTATAACTGCTCTGCATGTGTGTTAAAGCGACCACGACCAGCCTTTACCTAAAGAAAAGAAAGAAAAGAGAAAGCCAACCGCTACAGTGAGTGAATATGAGTGTCGAAGCAGTCGCAGCACTGAATCTCCGGTGTAGCAGGCCAAGAGAGTTGCTGAAAATGATGTAAAATTTACCTATGGAACACGATCGAAGGGCCGCAGCGCACGGCAATGATGACATCTTTCTACCATGATCAATGGGACAACATGCCACTTTACGGTTTTTGTTTCTGGACCAGCCGTTTTCAATAAAGTACACGGGTTTTGATCGAGTATGACACTCCTTGATTTTGCTTACCTTTCCTTGACGCCGAGCTTCCTCTGCTCCTTCTTCCCGACGGAAGGGCGGCAAAACCCGTCACTTTATCTTTACTTGAAAGGGTTGTAATGTGATCACTGTTTATCACTTGTCATTGATTATCTGCCGAATTTCATGGCTCTGCTTCCGGCATTTTAACCCAGACTTTTGGAAGCGCCCGGTCAACTACTGTACCATTTCGACCAAGTCTTCAGGTGACGCGTGACGCGGCCCTCTGAACTGAAGACTTTTGGTCGTGGTGACGGTGACATTGGACTTTTTCGGCCCAAATAGGCTTAAAAACCGCCAAAAAATCTTGCCGCCATCTGCCGGCCTTCCATTTAAGGCAATCTTTGATCGTATTAGTCAGAATGAAGACCTGATAAACTGAAGACCTTAGGTGACGCGTGACATGGGCTGAAGACTTGGTCGAAATGGTACAGTAGCGCCTCAGTCTCACGATGTCAGAAGGATCTTGAAGCAGTCTGCTTTCCCAGATGAAGTCGGAATTTGTCTGGCCGCGATCTCAGGGTAAGGAACTGAGTGGTATTGGAGTGACCGGACCCTCAGGGCATCACTGCCAACTGGATGTAACAACATTTTTCGCCGTTCTATCGCTGCAATTCCCCATCTCCTTCTTGATGCGCTATTTCCACTCTTTAGCAGCCGGCAGCCCGTGATAATCGCATCTCCGATTGCTGTGATGGATCTGTTCTTTTTTGTCTCCGTTTGCATCCGGCTCGGTCACCTGCCATCCATTTCCACATATCGGAATAGTTTTTTTTTTTTTTTTTGGCGGAGCGACAAAACAGCGAGCAGACCGATCTAATCAGCTCCCACCTGGAAGCCTGCGGCGAGCAGACAACACTGAGAAATGCCGAATCACGCCGAGATCAACAGAACCACGGTATATTCGGCGACGAGCGAGCGGGTGAGCGCACGGTACGACGGACAAGACGGTAGACAAAGACAAGGAACAACTAAGGTACGTAAGCAGTGATCGGTCCGTAAACCGGGGCCAGGTTTACACCACCGTGCGCTGGTTTTGGGGGATTTCCTGGTATGTGAACCACGGTAACCACCCTGGAGAAAAGCCACTTACGCAGGCCCATAACAGGCAGTGTGGGCTCGGTAGTTCCCCGCTAGCGGAGGACGGAGAACACCTATACCCACTAAAACTCCAGACTGTCTGATCCTGTTTTCAGGCAGATTATTATTGTCCATGAGGACACCATCCCACGTTCGCAGGACTTGTCTAATATTTAAGGCCCGGTTTCCGTATCGCGAGGTGTCAGTCAATAGTTGGTCCATTTTAAGATGCATGTTTATACAGCTAACCCATCTATTCCGAATTTCGATTTTGGAGTGTTGGTTACCGCCAATGACTCGCTCATTTCGTAATTTCCAAATCATATAGGCAGATTCAGAGACTAGTATCATGAATAGTCTTCGTGCTTCATCCATGATTTTTCCCTTGCGGTTTCTGAACTGAGCTAGACCGCAACCAAGGATCATTCCGAGGGTGAGTTTAGGCATTTTCTTGTCTTTTTTCTCCCACAGTTCACTGCACAGAGACCAAACTAGCTCACGGCCCGGTGAAGAACATTCAACAAGGATGTGTTCCATCGTTTCGTCTACTTGACAGGTCGGGCATTTTGCGCGGTGCTCATATGTTGGGAATTAAACCAGTAAGTTCCGCACTTATATGATTGGTGGAGGCCTTGAAGACCAACCGTGCTCGAACAACACTCAAAACAAAAATAATTCGTCGATCTAAGGCAGCAATAAAGGTTGCCACTTTGAACATGCGAGGTCGTTTTCATGACGGCCAAGATAAATGGCTCCATGTCAACCAAATTATGAGAGATAAGCGGATTGCTGTCCTTGTCTTGCAAGAAACCCACCTGGTTCAAACAGATACTGATAAATTAAACTCTTCCTTCGAGCGAAACCTGGAAATATTCTCGACAATTGACCCCGGTAACCCGACAGCAAAAGGTGTAGCTATTGTCCTCAACAAACAATTGACCAATGTCTGTAATGTTCAAATGGATGTCTTAATTGAGGGCCGTGTTCTAATGTTGACTGTCCCCTGGCACGGGGATCTACTTCTTAGGTTTTTAGCTGTCTATGCCCCAAATAACCCGGCCGATAATGCGAAATTTCTGGAAACCCTACGCGACAAATTGAAAAATCTTCCGCACCCCGACTTCGTTCTCGGAGACTTCAACATGGTTGAAGAAGTCTTAGATCGTCTCCCACACCACGGAGATGCCCTGAATGTGACGGATGCTATGATGGACTTCAAAAACTCTCTTGACCTCTGTGATGGATGACGACATACATTCCCCGACACCCTTGACTTCACTTTTGTACAGCAGTCTTCTGGTTCAGAATCCCGCATCGACCGCATTCTTGTTCCCTATGATTATTTGCTAGACTTGTCAGACTGGTCCATAGAAACCTGTGGCCTGCCGACATATTGGAAGAGTTCAAGGAAGCTGGCACGGGCGGCGCAGAACGAAACTCTGCCCCCCCCCAAGGCCCCACATTGCTGCCGAAAATCTCGTCCCGATTTATCCTCCGTCTGAAAGCCATCTGGAAGATATTTGTTTACAAAGATTTGCATTCCTCGGTCGAGATTGCGAGCTCGATGACTCTCAAATATCTATTGCAGTGCAATCCCGTCTCACCCTTCCGGGTCACTCAGTACATGTTCTGCGTAAATTCGACACTCATTGCTAATCTCCGTCATCTTCTGAGATTCAACTTCTTCTTCACACGAGGCGAGGCAACTATCACTGCATCGCTTCCTCCTTGGCAGGCATCTATCTGGATGTTTAACAACCGCACGGAAATAGCCAACCCACACACTGGTAGGTAGTTAGGTAGGTAGCATTACACAGCCACCACATCCTGGGGGAGTGATGTATCGGAGGTTCTGATGAGAGGGCTATAGACGATGTATTAAAACCTCTTGTTAGAAATCTCGCGATGCATCACGTTAGAATCAGTCCCTTTTGGGTTGGGCAGCGTCCAGGGGGACGAGCTCGTCGTTGATGCTATGTTCGGCGTCGTCAACCTGGTGATGCATCGCGTTAGAAACTCTTCCGTTTTGAGCTCACGTCTCGGACGACCTTGAGCTCACTGTTGATGGTGGCTTCGACATTTGTTTGGCACCATCCCCGGAACTTCACAATCCCAAATCAATTGAATTCGTCTTATCTACATGTAGCGGGCTGGGTCTACATCCAGACATAACCAATGGTGGAGGGCAGCATACGCTCGAGGAGGCAGGTGCGCGTAAATACGCTCCCGCGCCGCGCGGGGGGTGCTCATCGGCGCACGCAGGTACACGGGGAGGCTGTCCCGCGTCGTGCGCGAGCTAATTCTAAACGTGCACGGGTAGGGACTCGAGACGCGGGGCAGGCCGCGCACGCAGGTAGTAGGTACTCAGCGGGTACGAACGCCTCCCGCAGCCGCAGTGGCGCGTTGCGTGCGAGTCTACCGGCTCCTGCTGCGGGGTAGGCCGCGCTCGATGTGTGCGCCGCACACAGGTGCCCGGTGAGAACGACGCCTCGCGCAGGGGATATGACACGTTGTGTGCGAGCCAACTATGCACGGGTACCGGCTCCGCCTGTGCGGGGGTAGGCCGTGCTCGATGCTCGATGTGTGCACCGCGCAAGGGACCCTGCAGGTACGAACGCCTCGCGCAGGGGCAGGGACCCGTCGAGTACGGGCACCTGGCGCGGGCGCTGGTGCGTTGCGCGCGACTTTGACGTACGCGGGTAGGGGCTCGTGCTGCAGGGGCAGGCCGCGCTCGAGGCGAGTGGGCGCAGATACGCTTCCGCCCAACTGACGCACGTCAAGTACGAGTCTCGCATGGGCGCTGTGGCACGTGTAACGTGCGCCGCGGTTACGGGCTCGCACTGCGAGGACCTCACGAGCGAGTGGTGGCGACTGCGGCTGCTTGACGGACCAGCTCGGCGAGGTATGAGAGCGCACAGTGGGCGGGGACGAGGCGGGGAGCGGCGTACAGCCTGGGAAGCAGCGGTATGTATTGGAGAGACAGAAGGGGGAGAGGGACATTCTGGAGATCGAGCACGACTTGGGCGCGATGGACGAGTAGAAGCCGGACGGAGACGGTGGGATCCAGGCGAGATGATACGAAGGTGGGGGGTGCGAGAAGGAGGAGGGAGCGGCGGGAGCCCATAGGCTCTGTCGTACTCCGCACTAATTGCGTATGCTCGCGGTCAAGTACGACGAGGCATGGTATTCGATCGAGCCTGGGCTACTGCACTATCAGCGCAACCTCGCCGCCTCACATCCCAAGGTGAGCAAGTCCGTCTAGCGTCCGTTAATCGCACTCAGCCCGAATGATCCAGCGGGATGAAGAACGAAAACCGCACCACTGCCACACCCGGGCGCTAGCTCAGCACCGCAGTGGACAGGGAAACTTTTGCCGTATGCACCATGCTCGGCCGCACCAACGAGGCGACGCGGGGTCTCGTCCCACTTGCTCCATACACTGATCTCTTCTGCCACCTCGGCGTCGTGCGACGAGTAGGATGTTGCGGGCGGTGAATATGATTGTTAAGTACAGGTTGAGTGCGACGGGAGGAGCGCAGCGAGCCTATTTAGTGCCTCAGTACATGTCTGAGAGCTTGAGGAGCGCACGAGGCTCAAATCTAGTGCAAGCCGGTGTGCTTTAGTGAAGGGTTGGAAAGCCGCATTGATTAGATACCGACATTAAAAACGATTCAAACAGACCCCTTGCAAAGTTTCAGAGGGCCAGATGCGAGGGAGAACGACATGGAAGGAAAACGAGACGGAGGCGAGCGCGTGAGATGTCGTTTGATCGAATCTAAACAAATGCAAACATCCAATTTTGGGCGGTCGTAACAAAAGGTTCGCTCTCGTATTGCGCGGATATTGCGAATTATACAATTTTGAGGAGACCAAAGCTCTTAGATTTATGAACCAGTGATTTCTATGGCCTTAAAACCTATGGTTGTCGGAGGTCGAGGGCCGGCAACATACAAAACCGGCTCTGTTATTCGATAGAAAGGCCGTTTCTGCAGGTATTCCATCCTGAAACATAATATCTTTCACAACCAGCTCGGAATATATCAAAACTTTTGACTTTCAAAAACTTTTTTTTTCGAGCTCACATTTTGACCACTTCAGAACCACCGTTTACAATGTACGGCGGTATCTCGACGTGGTCTTCCTTTATACGGAGATTTTTTTGGCGTGAAAATTGTTTTCATGGTTGATATACATCCATTAATAAGTCCTGAAGTTGTTCTGCAGTCATATCCAAAGGCCTAGAAGTCCAGACATCCCCGGAAGCATGGATAGGGTGCATGGAGGAGCGGATCATAAGGCCAGTCTGAGTGTCATACAGTCACAAGCCTGCACTAAAGCTCGAAGGTATTTTTCTCGTGTTCCATGCTACCTTCAGCATGATATGGGATAAGATCAGCATCGTATACACCATGAAGGGATCCGATAGAGAGGGGATGTATAAAAGACATACAAGGGCAATTGAGGATCAAAAAACGGTCTCAGGTAAGGTGAGGAGGTATATCAAGGACACCTAACCTGATATTCGAGTTGGGGCTATAGTGACAAATGATACAAATGCAACAAGACGCCCAGTGGAGAGGCAGGGCAAGCAAACGAGGCAGTTAAAGATAATAGGCGCGGCGGGCGCTTATTCCATGGAAACAAAATATGGTCCCAAATGGGCGGTACTGGCCGATTAGCGATGGGAATTGGGTGGTAAACATAAATTTAATTTTCTTCGAACGACAGGTGACATCCGGGAGGTAGAAAGTACGGGAAGGCGGTGGGAACCCGTGCTTTTACCGTGCCGCCGAACCGTTTCCAGCTGCAGAACGGACTCGAAAATCGGGGTGTGAGTGCATATATGATCCGCCAAAATAGTTGAGCACTCATTCGGATCATCGGTGCAGCGCTCGCGCGGGTTAGAGCGGGGCAGCATGCGGGATCCTAAGTGATCCAGGGCGAGAACGAAGCAAAGTAACTGGTTGAAAATCGGGGAATCAGGGCCGATAAGATGCCCCATGATGGTGCAACATTCACCAGGCAATTCGTGCAGCGGGAAGGTAGTGCGGACCAGGGTGTGTGCGGGGAGCCGAAGCGATGCAGCAGATGGGTAGGGCCAGATATCCGGCCGAAACTCGGTGAGTAGGTGTAAATTAAATCCCCCAAGAACCCTGAACACGCGCCAGGCATATTGCGGCGGTATATGGAGAGGGCACAGGCCAGGGGTGTACGTGGAGATCGAAGCAATCTGGGAGGACAGTGGTGCCGGTAACTAGGCAAAAGCGTGTGGAGCGGGTAAAGATGGCGTCCCCAGAGCATCAGGAATGCCCATGAGGCGGATTGGATCAGTGCGCAGGGGGAAGCAACCCGGGGAGGGCGGGTCAAAGCCCCGTAACAGAGAAGATAATGACGTAGAAGCCTTGCTCACGTATTCTTGGAATGACCAAGACGGTGCTGGGCAGAGGGAAAGGGAAGGGGCGAACGAGGAGGGCCGAACGAGGAGGCGGAAGCGAAAGAGAGTCTGATCATAACACAAACAAACAACGCGACGCCGGCCTGATTACGCGACATTGGTACACTCGCTGCACCTTAAGCATGAGCTCAGAGGGCTTGCAGATATGGGTAAGTACTCATTCACATATCAACCATGTTTACTGACAATTCTGGAAGCTACACGGACCTAGAGTAAAAACACCGAAAATGGTAATTACCGCCACCCGACAGCGCCCCGCCGTCCGAACGACATCGCCGCCTGATCAGATAATGATCGCGAGCGTCTGCATAACAAGACTGCCCGGAATGGAAGTCCCTCTAGACCGATGCATCGTGAGATCCTCTCACGAGAGTTTTTAATGCATCGCGCATAACTTTCTCATCAAAAGGTTGCGATGTATCAAAACCCCAGATACGCCTGACACGGCCGTTCCCCCATAGGAACGCCAGGGCCCAGGAATTATCGAAGTGTACAGGCACTGATGTACACTATTGTCCCTGGACTCCTTCATGCCCTCATAGCCGAGCTCACGGACGCAATCTCTCGACTCGCCGAGGTAGAACTAAAAGAAACACAAAGAAGTAAGTAGATTAGCTCACGTCAACAGGTACCTTATTCAAGCATCTCTCAAGCGGAACATGGGAACGGCACAGAAAAGTTCAAGGACATTGTGAGCATATTTAGCCACTAAAGCAATATTTGGCCGGGAAGATACCATGACATTTAGAAACTCTATGTTAGAGAGATCTGCCATGCAGCGCTGAAGGTTTAGAGAATTTGAGAATAGTTGCCCGAGAAATTGTGATCTTAATTTAACCAGTTTGTCCAGTGACGTGCAGGTGATTAATGCGTGTTCTTCTCTTTACTTATACCTGTTTCGCTCTCCTAAATCCGATAGTTACCATACATATAAAACCCAGCCCTACAATATGTAGAAGTACCATCGCGTAGCTATTTGTAGCCAGGTACGATGACAATAGAAGTCAAGTCAAGTCGGGGTTTCAATCTCAGTTCTGCAGAACCTACAGAGCCGTTCCTGCCTAGGTACTGGCTGATATGCGTGATCGACGTAACACAGAATTTCCATGGCTAGTAGCTGGTGAGTTGACAGCAATATTGAGGTCAAGCCTCGCCATGCGCCTGGGTCTTCACCATTGTGAGGTAGTGCCGCATTTTGGAAATGATCTACGTCGGCGCCTTGTCCTTTTGAGGTTCGAGCCTTCCGTGGAGCAAGTAAAGCTTGTCTGACGAGTCAATTGAATCCTGTAACCATTCCAGCATGAGCTTCTCGACCATCTTCGCGTAGTCCTCGACATATTTGATTGAGATGTCTTTCGCGAGAACTAGCTCAGGGCAGCGGAATGGTAATTTTGAAGCAGCCGTAATCAGATCCTTGGCCCAGGATTTTTTACCCCTTGCGCTAAGTTCAAGTGAACTGTTCATAGCTGCGCGGGCATAATCCTTCTCTCCGATTCCGAGGAAATAGATTAGGTGGTTCAAGGTAACAAGGAGGCGTCTGACTCTAATCGGCATTATCCCAGTTTCCGCGAATAACGGCGCGAGCATGGAGCGCGGGTGGAGATTAAGCATGTGGCGAATGAAGCTTATTTGAACTTTGCTCAGCTCTTTGGCATGTACATCCTCACTGTCCGGGGAGATCTCGCACCCGTGGATGAGATGACAGTCCACTCTAGCCATATAGAGCTCCTTAAGTTCTCTGGGCGTCAATCTGCCAGTCATGTCTTCGATCGCCATGATACGATGTCCACAGTATCGGGCCGTTTGTGCCTTGGCTTTGTAGTTAGCAGCTAGGATATTTTGGGTGTCTGTTCTGAAGTTAACTCCGACATATTTTTCGAAAGCTGTGGAGTGCCTGCGTGATCTCACATTGGCCCTTCCTCTCACCTTCATGTCTCGTCTCCACTCTCGTGCTAGCCCTTCTACAGAGCTGCACCTCGAAGGCGATAGCTGCGCAATCATGGGAGATGCTGATTCTGCGGAGACACTCCTGAATTCGGCAACGAGTCTCCATCGTAGGTCGCGCCAAGGTATAGCGAATGTATATATTCTCGCCTGCAATACTGAATTTCTGTCTAGCACCGAAGAGATCCGTCGTGAAGTCATCAGGCTCCCTGCGTGTCGTCTCCTTGATTCTGCACTTGGCGCTGGTGGCCATGCATCTAGTCCTGATCGGCATTTGGGCAAAGGAGCTTGAACATCACCTTGTTTTTTCCCTCGACAACCAAAAGATTGTGTCCTTCCTCATTACTGCAGTGACACAGACATTCGGAACAGTATGTCCCTTCCCCTCCTCTGAGCTATCATGCACAAAACAATCACAGATTTATTCGGCCCTGCTCGTATTCGTCACACAGACACTTTCCATGAGAAGAAGCCTACGTAGGGACCAAACCTTAACGGCCACCCATGACAACGCTGCGGCATGGGCAGGAATTGGATCCTCTGTCGTTCATATCTGGCAGCAAAAGGTGGTCCCTGCTTCGATGATTGGTGTGCTTTCTGTTTTCTTGTACCTTGGAAACATCTCGGTCCTCCACATTACCACCCCTGCACTCTTTGCTCTAGAGACATTCAATGCATCCCGCACTGTCCCCGTTGGGACGCAAGGTCTCCCGAACTCTAAATTAGACTTCAGCAACGGGGATGAGTACATAACTAATCGATTCACTGAACCGTAGACTGACTTTGTTCCGGGCAGCCAGTCCAACATGACTTCCTATGGCTTAGGATCCCTCTACTATCTCCCATACGTTGGTGGAAGTCCACCAATTGGACTGCGTGAAGGAACATTATATGATGTGCTTCAACCCAACACAGGGACTGGCAATGTCACCGTCAACGCCACAGGCTTCAACATTACTTGCGGCTATCTGAGGAACGTCACTACGCGACATGTCGAGACCGTCTCAGATTGGAACTGGACGGTGGCATGGGATACAGATGGAATGGTGCTCGCTCCTTGGCCCGTTCGATCCACTCGTGAGACTGCTCTCCCGGATGTCACTCCATTCCTGATATTGGTACAGAACCGGGGATCATTTCTGTGGTAGGATACGGAACCGGCGCCGATATTAGTAACACCGCACTTGCCTTCTACAGCACCATCCCGATCGTGGATTCCAGCGGTCATCGTGGACCGTCGGTGGATCTCACACCCCCTATGGAAACATCAGTGTCCACCATCTACGTTTTCCAATGCTGGCAGTCCCTTGTCAACCAAACTGCGGTTGTGGATGAGTATATACAAAGCACCTACATTACATAGATTCGGGAACCCGGTACATTCAAATCAAACACGGTAGATCCCATCAATGTGCCGCTCTTTGAATCAAAGGCGGCACATTGCCATTTGGGAATGTACCGTGTGTCGGTAAAGTTTCCTTTTGGAAGGGGACACGTGTCAGATCCCCCGTTTTCCTTCTCTTCTCCTCTCACCACCATTCCTCACCTCAGCGTGCCGCCGACGCGTCGAACGCGTCGAAATGCCCCCCAATGCCGAACCACGATCAAAACACACGCCTGCCGACCAAGAATACCTTGACAGCCTGTCCACTCGTCAGTTAATGGATTTCCGGAATTATGTACGTCGCCGCCGCGGTGTTAAGGAGCTATTCTTACGCACGAAGCCAGCTGTTCTCTCCCACGTACATTGCTCTCAACGCCACCAGGTTCCTCGATTACGAATGGGTGGATATCGGCGAACTTCGGCGGTATCTCCAGCACACGACCACCAATTCTGGGTTCGACGCGTCGACAACGCGTTTATCCACAATCCCGGCTCCAGTTCATATCAAAATTGAATCGACCCCGCTGTCTGTTCTGCCTGGGCCAGCTTCCGTAGTCAAATTGGAGCCCCACGCAATCAGTGTCCCGGCGCCGCTTTCGGTTGATATCAAGATGCGTGCCCTGAACGAGGACGGGCGAGAAGTTTTTGAGCTCCTTTCGGATTCAGAGCCTGACGCTGACGAGCCGGATTCGGACTTGGAGGTGATTGACGCGCTGCAGCGCGTGTCTCGGTCGTCTAGCGCGATCCCTCTAACCGGTGCGCAATTTTGTTATCCTCTAACTGCGCTCATTATCCTTATTATTGTAGATGCCGATCATTTCAGCGATGATGACAAAGCAGTCGCATCTGAATCTTCGTCTTCGAATTTAGCTGGTGCGCAATTGTTCATCATCTCTGATGGCGCACATTATTCTAAATCCTTGCAGATGCTAATCATTTCACCGACAATGATTTTGACTCCGGAGAACCGGACACGGGTTCTGGAGCAGCCTTGGGCTCGGATGGTGCGAAGAATTAATATGTTATAGCGGGTCTAATACTGATTTTGATTTGCTAGATGACGCCTCCGATCTGGAAGAGTCTGAGACGGTTTGGCAAGATGACGGCACGTCGCTCGTGCGCACGGGGAAGTTTCGTCTCACGCAGAAATTGTCTGTCGAGCGTATTGAATATCGGGTGGGCCCTGCCGTCATTTATCCAATTCACCGCACTCCCACTGCAATTGTTGTTGACCTCACCGACGCAATATACCGTGACCCTGCGAATAAAGAGCTATATACACTGAACACGATCATAATGAATGCCGTTTGTCTTTGTTTTTAATTATCGCAGCATCGACTCTGACTTTCTCCTTGTGAGCAGGACAATGACTCGTGGGAGTGGTTAGGTGGTTCTCGCGATGGCCCCAAAGTTACATTTGCACCCGGTGTAGGCGGTCGGACTGGGCTGGTAGACCTGGAATCCCGCGGTATCGCTGCGCAAAGGATCAATAGCAGAGGTCGTGTACAAGCAGGATGTCCTGACTAAGCTACAAGCTGCTGCCACACATGCGCACACAAGCTGGACCTGAACCTCCCACTACACCGGGGAGGAGGCTATCGATTGCCAGCGTATTAGATACAAATGTAAAGGTGCATATGCGTGCAGTGAGCTTGATACGGCGCTTCGAAGCGTGGTCCGCTTCGAATTGGATCCGGCCCCACGCAATGCCATCATCGCGGCTCAGCAGGAGACCCGACGCAGGGAAGGCAACACTCAAGAGGAGCGTGTCGCGATGTGAGTCCTTTTTTTTCTTCCAGAATCTATTGTGTGACCTCGTTCCACAGATTTATGACGAACGTACGGCATGCAAAGTGCCTCGCCGTCGATTCCCAGGGCAACAAATGTCGGGGTGGGCCAGTATTGAAGCCCAAACGTCAGGTAATCGCCTCAAATATTCTAGATATTGTTCGCCAACCTTTTGGTTTGATAGGGCTCGTCGCGCGATCACCAATACTTCGTCGGGTGCAGCGGTTGGACTCCAAAATTCGAAAAGGGCCACCGATTTCACCCTATTCCGGATCAAGTCGACGAAAATCTCCTCGCAAATGCCCTTGCCGGGCTGCCATCAACTGACGATCCCACCAAAGACACACCGCCTTGCAGCGGTCTCATTCATCCGCATATCGGACTGAAGAAAAAAACCTGCCGTATGATTTATTGTTTGTACCACATCCACCTCCACTTATTCATTTGTAGCGCACGCTCATATCATCAACGGCATGCAGGTGCAGGGTAAAATTCGAAATTATTCTTGCGAGGCCACCCGCACGATTTATGTCCCCACTGATCCATCGATTCTCAAAGTGCTTATTGTCCACAACAAAACTGGCCACAACCATCCGATGCCGGCCCTCACCAAAGCCTCGTTCGGCCACAAGGACACGTATCGGCAGTGCATCGAGGCTAACGGCGTCCTCGGAGCCACTGTGGCCAAGATTGATAACGGTTTGAATTCTCGCGCTTGTTTTTATTCGTAGCTGAGAGCTCTCGCAGCACCATCCACGAAACAACTTCTCAAGGGCAAGACCCCTGCTGCGCACGCTGCCCCTCTCCACAATAAACGTGTCAAACAAGACTTGCTGCGCACTGCAAAACTCGAAAAATACCCAAATGGGCTCGGCCTCGAAGGTATGCTAAAATATTCTGCGTATTACAGCTATTTGCGGAACATAAGGCGCGGATCATTTTTTTTCTAAAAAAAGCACTTTTCACTAATGCCCCTCCAACTCACTCAATTCTTCCCCAAATGTCTTCAAACCTGGACCAAACAATGGGGAATAACTTTCTGCAGTGCTTAGGGTATGTGTAATATTTCTTTTACTCGACTGACGTGTCCAAATGGGGCAACAGACAGTTTTCAGCTGTTGCCCTTCTATCTGTGAAGATAATGCCCAAGATCTTTTGAGAATCCATGAGTGGCTTCTCAATGAGATATTACATTGCTTAGGGTGCATGTTACTGCTATATTTTGAGGTATAGGGTATGAAATATCACTCAAATTTAACATATATTTGAAATCCTCATAGATCACCATAGTAAAACAGATCTGCAGATTTTCTACCATCCTAAGCAATGTGTTATATATCCATAAGTTGTCCCAAGGCACAATTTCCGGAAATTGAAGGATAATGCTCATGATACAGGGGCAATAGCTGAAAATTGTCTGTTACCCCATTTGGACATGTCGGTTGGCTAAAAGAAATATACCACATACCCTAAGCACTGCAGAAACGTATTTCCCACTGTTTGGTCTAGGTTTGAAGACATTTGGGGAAGAATTGAGTGAGTTGGAGGGGCATTAGTGAAAAGTGCTTTTTTTAGAAAAAAAATGATCCGCGCCTTATGTTCCGCAAATAGCTGTAACCTCCATCCTTATGTATGGCAGCCATCCGTCCAATGTGGCATGAGGAGTTAACCAAACCGCTCCCAGAGCGCTACATCCACAGTTACATTGAGACGAAGAAAGGCGAGACAATTATCGTGACATTTGTCCCTTACCTTTTGAAGCTGCTCGACGATCCTGGAGTAACCTCATTCGACGGGGATACCACTTACAAAGGGGTCGAGGGCAAGATAAACGAATGGGAGCTCACTATATTCGCCAAGGTCGTCCGACGCGGTTCGTGCCTTCTATTTTCAGAGATCTTTCGGTGCATAACACTTCACAGCTGCATCAATTCTTCGCGCCTATATCAACGGCGCAAGCGCAGATTTCTTCGAGCAGCTATTCCACGAACTTCAGCACGTCAAGCTGATGGTTACGGGGAAACCCATTGCACTCAAGAAATTCGTTCGAGACGGTAATCTTGATGTCATGAATGTGGATATGGATGGTGCACAGGTCATCGGCTTCTGTCGCTCGGTCATGAAGTACAATGATCCCAAGTACAGCGGCATTCCTAACAATACCCCACCCGAGAAAATCGCACCAGAATTCATTAAACTATGCTGGAGACACGGGAAGGAGTAAGTCGTTCTCTCTCGCGTCTGCTGAGCTAATCTTCCTTTCAAGGCCAATCAATGACTTCGAGTCGCTGGTATCAGCGGAGCAGTTCGCGCGCATCAAGGACGTGTTCTATATTGACTCGAAAGAGTCGCTGGCCGAGTTCTCGTCCTTTCTTTATGGTTTGGGCATCAAGAAGATTACGGGTGAGTGTTTACTTCACTCTTAGTCCTCCTTTCACTGTCGTTCCATTTAGATTGGTGGAAACATAAAGAAATACACGAGTGGATCATTCCCTGTCTCGTTAAATCCCAGTCGCGTATTCCCGCGGACGTGTGGGACTCAACTCCTTCAACGACGAACACCAACGAGGCGCAGCATCATTGGACTAATTCTCTGACAGGGATCAGATTGCCCCCGGTGGAGGCGCTTGAAAGGCGAGTTAATTACCGCAAAATTCCTTGTTTATCGCTGACTACTATACAGCCGGCGCAAGGTTGACATGAATGTTGCACAGGAGATCCAGATGTCGCTGCAAACGGGTATTCTCTCCAACTCCAACAACGAACTCTCCCATTGCATGGCTCGCAACACCCAACGCCAAGCTGCCACCGCACGCAGAGCACGCGAGAAGGCCTCAACTGGTAAGCGGGCGAAGTCCAAGGCAACAGCACCTGTTCTTTCCGCGAGCTCAAGTGGACGGGTAAAAACGGCGAAGCAGCGGAAAAGTACTTTTCTCGATTTGCGCCGAAAATACGGTTCTAACCAAGTTTTAGACGTGCCTGTGCCACCCGCACAGTCCGAGTCGGACAATTCTTCGACCCCAAGTAAGTTTCTTTTATTCGTGCTGCAAGTACAAGTTCTAACGAAGTTTCAGACGCACCTGTGCAACTCGCACAGCCCGAGTCGGACAATTGTTTGACCCCTAGTACTTTTCTTTGATTCCTGCTGCAATTACATTCTAACCAAATTTTAGATGCACCTGTACAGCCCGCGCAGTCCGAGTCAAGCAACCATTTGACCACAACACAATCGGAACAGCCGCCGATCCCTTTCAATTGTGTTCAACCTCCAGTTGACCCTGGATTTTGTTTCGACTTCGACTCGCTCCTGGCTAGTCTCGGGAACCCAAATCTCTCATTTTTTGCGCCGGAGACTACTTCTAGCTCACAGCTCTCGACATTTGATCCTGCTATCGACCCCGCCATCTTCGGCTTACCAGGGGGGAGTACGAACATGCTGATGCCTTCGAGTTTTAGTATGCCTACAACAGATCCCCTCGACGAATTTATGGCTATGTGCGGGTTTTCGGGTATTTTGTCTGACACCACTGCTTCCAACTTCGCTTCGGGTGCGCCATTCAACGACGAATTACCCTCGCTGCCTCCACCTCCCCCGGAGTCTCCGCCTGATTTGGCGGCGCCGCCATCTCTCGCTGTCGAACACCCATCAGAACCTGTCCAGAGGTCACGCCGCGTTCGACAAGAGGTGGATGAGGCAAACATCATCCATTCAACGCGAACCCGGGCTCCTACCACGCGCAAGCGCATCGCAGACGAGGAACTGTCAGATCGGCCCCACAAAAAAGGGAAGAGTAAGCAAGGTATTTCTGCTCATTGATAATTATATGGTTCTGTTCTCAATGGATTTTTAGCGACACAAGGTTGAACAGGCGGGCAACGGAAGGGATTTTTTTTTTACTCTGGCTCTTGAATAGAATAGCGTGAAATTTGGTGTAACTCCCTCGAATAATTATCTAAAGACCCTCTCCTCTCTTTGTCGCCAGCTCTTGCGATGGCGAGAAAAATTTCAAAGTGAGGGCCAAGTGACGCCGGCAGGCCGGCACAGCACGGCCACAGAAATGTGCCGTGTATCTCAACAAGAGCGGCACATGCCGGCAAAATGTGCCGAGCTTGAACTGAATGTGCCGGGCTTGAACCGAATGTACCGTGTCTACCGCGGAATGTACCGAGGGTGAAATCTATGTAATGTAGGAGTTTTGTTAATCCCGGTTGTGGATGCGCAAACTGGAAACGCGATCCTGGTGGAGCCAGATATCAAGAAAACCGCCTCGACCTGGTTGCCTTCGGCGCCGCCATACATGACGACACCGAGGAATGTGTTCTTAAGCTGGGTGAGTCTTCGAATCCCGCTGCAGGTCACACCTCACGCCACCGTTTAGTGGACACAGTGGTATGCCAATGCAATGCCCCCATCTGATTTTCCCTTCGACCGGAACTAGTGATTTGCCGGGCTCAGGCTCAGGCCCGAGCCCGGCCCAAGCCCGGGGCTTTCAGGCCCGACCCGGCCCAAGCCCGACCCGGTTTTCAACTGGGCCTAAGGTCGGGCCTGAGATTTGCTCAGGCCCGAAGCCCGGGGCCTAGGCCCGGGCTTTCCTAGTCAAATCCTACACAAAAAGTTTCAATGATAGTCAATAAAACTATTTGTAGAGTCTGATTCCATTGGCCCCGAAAACCGCAAGTCGGATTTCCGTGATCGCCAACGGACTAAAAGTGACTTTCTCACGTTCCCAATTGGGCTTTCAGGCTCGTTCCTCTCACTTCAAGGCCAAATTTCAATAGATAGCAACAGGTTAGATCCTATATTCATGCTTCTGTTATTTGGAAGTCTCCTGAGCAAAATCCACTATTTAATATATAAATTTAATTATTTACTGCTAAGCCCCGGGCCTGGGCCCAAGCCCGACCCGACCCGGCCTCAAGCCCGATGGTTGGGTCGGGCCTGAGGTTTTCCTCGGCCCAAGCCCGCCCAAGCCCGGCCCAAGCCCCGGGCTTTCAGGCCCGGCCCGACCCGGAAAACACTAACCGGAACACTGAGCTCTTCAAGACCATCTCCGTTGCGGATCTGTTAGTAAAACATATCTATTCATTGAGAGGTCCAACTCAACGCACCGACCCAGGTATTGGATCCAAAAGTTGAATTTGGATCCATCAAATTACAGTGATGCACCGCAGACGGTGACCCTTCATGATGTCGAGAACGCCCTATCGGAAGTCGTTGCCTCAATGTTCTGGACCTGTACGCTTAAAGCATTGCTTGAGAAATATTTTCGTTGCTCATTGTCTCGAAGTAGGTCACATTCCCCCGACACACCAGATCAATGTAGACTCTTTCGGGGATAAGTCGAGCCTCAGCGAAGTCAAAAGTCCCTTCTTTCTGCAACAGGGAAATATCACAGTTACCGAAATGTCTCTCGCGGCACGTTTAGATGTACGTATTATAACCTTCACCGTCTACGCACTGACCGTCCCACGATAGTTGAGCATAATCGCGGTACCCAACGAGATCAGTTCCGCGCTTCAGTAAGACTGACACATATCAGATTTCCGCCGGACTCGCGGCATCCATCGTGCTCCTACTCCTGTCTGTGCCACTTTCGCTCTTCCACGCGGAGGCAAACAAAGATGAGCAGGACATTCCAATGGAGGGAACCGGATTCCTACACGCAATCTGGCTGTATCGTAACCACCCAGAGCTCGACACTCTCCTCGAGCAAGTCGAGCATCCGACGGACGACAATTTGCGCTATGCAGGGATGGTGCGAACCAGGTTGATGGGAGGGCGCTTGTGCAGGGAGGACGTGAATTGTTTCAGGTGCCAGCATTGTCGTAAGGAACTCTGACCGAAACAATCGGGGTTGATATGTACCCTGGAATACTAGTTGAACTTATGATAATTCGAATCGCGCTCCACACGGCAGGCGAGATTTCACGCGGGCGCAACCTCTAACTACCATTGCATAAAACAACGAGTCACCTGGTAAGTGCATCTGACTGCGAAGTACACCCTGTGCCGGCCATCATTGGGCCATCCCTTTTCGTCTTCCGATTTAGATCTTTTCTGGGTTGTTCGCCGGCTTTGCAGCCGAAGGACAGGTTTCATTTGAACTTCCACCTCGGGCTTTTGACAATAAATCGGAGGCCCGTCTGTAGCCGAGGACCAGTGCTTCAAAGATGAATGTGAAGTGCGGAGTGGCAATGACATGGGGAACATGAGGGCTGGGTAGGAGTGCCGCAACGCGAAGTGCTACGCTGCCTATCAGCGGAACTCAAAGCTAGAAAGACCCAGACCATCTTCAAACTGGCAGCACCCGGCTCTCCCGAGAGGGCGCTGTGTAGGCAAGCCTCCGCGCTGGCAAAGAGAGCAGCGAGAACACACGCCGACGAGCCGTGGGTTTTCACAATACCTCCGGACATGGCTCTCCCCGGCCTAAGCCTACAAGGAAACCGTCAGCGAGTCTTCTACCGTAGCATAAGGGAAACAAAAACCCGAGCTCTGGCGCCCAGGCAACGCCCAGGCCGTCGACGTCAATGATGCTTGAGACCATACGGAAAGAGGTGGCGGCTACGTTTGGCAGCTATGTGACAGATGCCGACTCCATATGGAAGGCGTTGACGGATTATTCTACTGAGAAACCCGGTTTTCAATGGAAACCCCCCAAAAAAATGGTGTGTTATTTGGAAACCCGTATTCTAAGGGTTTCTCCCACCGGCGGCGGTCCGAAAATTTGGCCCGCGGACCAACCATCACTGATGTGATCAATGGACACCTAAAGAGGGATAACATTCAATCTGAGCATTCAAGACTCTTGCCACAAGGGCGTTGCAATTCTATCTCTGGGCAAATTATCCCAGTCATCCTAGAGTGATTTTCCCCCTCCTGGCGTCATAATGCACATTTAAATGTCCTACCAACTCGTGATCTCTTTGGCGGAGGGCAGCCTGAGACTCGGAGTCTTCTGACTCCACCCGAGGTTGCAGTCCAATGTGAGCTGTGGGTTGAAACTGGGTTCTGGGCTAGTCAAGGCCTGATGCCAGTATTGAGCACAAAAAATTGTGACAGATAAGTAAGCAGAAACAGGCCCAAACCTTATTTTTAGAAGTATGTACTACTTGGCTGGAACTGAGGGAAAGTGCATACAGTATTTCTTTAGAACATTGAATAAATTAATATTGTCTCTGTAGTCCAGGAGACTCTTAAGCCTCTTCGCCTCTGGAGCTTATGTGGAAATTGACGGCATAGATGGGGTGTTGGTTGATTTTGGCTTTGATGTGCCGCCGGAGGGGTTTTCAATTAGACCGTTTGGTGGGGTCTCTCGGTTAGGGGGGTTTCCATTGAAAGCCGGGTTTCTCATTAGAATCATCCGGCGTTGACAGTGAAGGATATCCTTCCGTGAAAACAGCCCAATTCCTCTGGAAAGGGCTCCACAATGCACACCGAATAGGAAAGTATTGGAAGCACATAAGTACCTGAGTGTGAAGATCGCGCAACCTTGCAATTCTGTTCAACAAAAATCAGCTCAAAACACTGCAGATTCGCCCAGAACGTTCTACATCAAGCGCAGATTTCAGCCCAAAATTTCCTTTTCGGTTACTTTCCCTGGGAAAATTACCCGATTTGGATGTGGCTGTGCTGGGCTAATGGGGTAAGGAGGTCTTGTGGCTCTGGTGTCATACACCACCGTTTGTCCTCCGACCTTAGACCCAGGTCGGAGATGGTAGGTAGGTAGGTAGGTAGAATTACACGGCCGGTCCCGCTTAGGAACGCCGGTTTCCAGGGATTATCTAATGTACACGCGCTATGTACATTTGTGCCCCTGGGCTCTCATGCACCCCCGTAGCCGAGCTCACGGACGCAGCCTCAAGACTCGCCGCGGTAGAACTAAAGGAATACACAAAAACAAAGAAAATCAGTACAGAGAGAGGAATATGCCGGTATCAGATCAAGTATTACTCAAACGGAACACGGGAACGGCGTAGAATAATTCAAGGACATCATATGCAAATTTTGCAACTAGTGCAATATTGGGTCTGGAATATATCATGGCTTTGAGGAACTCCGTATTTGAAAGTCCCGCCATGTGGAGTTGAAGGCTCGGAGAGTTTGAAAATAAATTACCCAGGAATATGCGGCGCAGTTCAACAAGCGCATCTGAGGACGTGCAGGTGATCATCGCATGTTCCAGTGTTTCAACCTCTTGTCTGCAGAGCCTACAAAGCCTATTCTCCCGGGGCACCGGCTGGTATGCATGGTCCACATAACACAATATTTCGACGGTCAATAGGTGAGTAGACAGCAGAATGGAGGTCAAAGCCTCTCGATGCTTCTGAGTTTTCACCATCGTGAGATAATGCCGCATTTTCGAAGTTACTAGCGTTTGTGGCTTGTCCTTCTGAGGTTCAATCCGTCCGTGTAGTAAGTATAGCTTGTCTGATGAGTCAACTGCATCCTGTAACCATTTCAACATGGCGGTAACCAGGTCTAAAACCATTTTGCCAGTCCGGGATCAGCCCTCGTGCCTCAACCCAGTCATGAACTCTCCAGTGTATGAGCATCGTGAGGGCTTTCAAGAAGCAGCTTTCAAGCGCTATGAGTCTATAACTGTTGGGATTTTCGTGCGGCTTCAGTCTTTTAAGGATCCCAATTAGTGCCGCCATGAACCAGACGGTCGGAGCATCATTCTTGTCCACACATTCATTACACAGGTAAGCCAGATCCTCATTTGGGATTTCCAGGAGTTCACGGTATGAGGCTGCATCTTCACCTGCTACACTCTGGAGGGAATGCTCACGCAAGTGGTCTTTTAGGCGACCCATGTCGTCCTCGGTCCATTTACGAGTGAAGAAGCCTTCCGGGGTCGTGTCCTCGGTCTTCTCGGGCATGAGAGAGGCCAGAATCTTATTGATCTTGTGTTGTGCAGAATCGAATTGTGGAGGCAGCACTTCTGGGGGATTGAGTCTTCTCTCAAACACACCTTTCAGTGCAGCCGCCGAGACAGATATCGGAGCTGGTTTCGGATCAGCCAGTCGTTTGATCTCCTTCCAAAATATCGCTCTGCTCGGCGCCTCCATCACTTTCTTCCGGTTTGCGTCCTTCATCGCCACCAGCTTGTCTCTGCCTCTGTGTGGTAAGGGAAATGACTCGCGCGTCGGCTTTTTGCTTAGCTCCTCTGGGCCAGAATTATTTGCCAAGTCGGCAGTTACTTTTAGAATGCCGTCGAGAACATTATCTGTTCGTCCCAGACCTCCAACTCCGAGCAGTATGTCGCCGATAGGTACGTTGGCACGGGGCAGTTCACATGCTTTTCGAGCCCGGGCAATAGCTTCTGAAAGGTGCACATTTGAAATGTCACCCGTTGGCCGTTTCAGATGACGGAAATGAAGAGGCGCTGATCTCCCTTTAATGAGTGCCAGGATTCGCTTCAAGAGATCTCCGTTTGCGCATCTCCAACCACAAGCATCGTTTGCCGCCGCTGCATGGGTTACGGAGCGTATCACATATTCAGATCGCGTTGAAATCTCGAGGGACTTGTAAGGTTCAGCACTCTCCAAGGCAAGAATTGCAGATAAAAGTTCAGCCCTGGGACTTCTTTGATCTCCCCATGCTCTCGCGGATCTATTTCGACGCGCGTTAGGTCCCCAGTAGGTTGCTGCACCAGCCGAGGCCGAGATCTTCCCCGCATTCAAGCAAGATCCGTGTATAGTTACTTTGACAGGGGTTGTGACGTCTCGTACCGGACCATAGAGGTTCAGAATTTTCTTGGCCTCATCTTTCCCAGCCGCCATCGTCGTGATGAGGAGCTTATCAAGCGCAGTTTCACTCGGGAGAACCACTTCAATTTTTCTTTTCTTCCGCGGGCTTGCGAACATAACATTTTGCACGTCAATGTTCCTTTTTAAATTGAGCGTCAATGCCGCATGGTCAAAACCAGGTTCCTTGTCCGCGACAGTAAAGGACTGAATCTCGGCAAAAATCCCCCGCGAGCACGCAACATAGTCAATGACACTCTTCCGCATGGTTGCAGGAGTTTTCCCTTGAAAGGAGGTGAATTTTCCGCTCTGTGGACCAAAGCACTGTGCTCCGCTGACAAAGACAATATTATAACCATCGAACAGTTCGCATAACCATCGCCCTCGCGTGGATGGGATTCCCTTATCCATTGAGGTGCGTGGTGGATCTGAAGGATTTGCTTTCCGTGATGCCGTCCTCGCATTTAGATCACCAGTAATTAAAATATCGAATTGTGCGTTGTATGCTAGAGCAAGAGATGCCGCGAATGCTTCACATGGATCCTTTTCGAGGACTCCAGTCCATGAAGTTGTCTCGGGTAGTATGCACACATTATAGATGACAAGTGTACCAAACTGAATTACCATGAAGTCGGGGCCGGAGAGGTCTTCACGGACTTTTGGGTTTAGGCCTGTTCGGTACACAAACACAACCCCGCCCCACGACTTACCAAAGGATTTTTTCGGTCTGCGCGTGTGAGAAAGAATTGAGTAGCCTTCCAGAAGTTCTACTGGAAATGTCAAGTGAATAATGATTTGACCTAAATTTGATGAGATGGGGCATACCTCACTTCATCGTCAGGCCCAGTGAAAAAGCCATCTTGGGAAATCTTGGCATATCTTGGGAAATCTTGCCCTATCGAGAATTATCAGGATCCAAGATATCCCAACACCAGGCATCAGGATTTTGGCACTTTTCCAAGGGATATCTTGACTCATCGTGAAATTTTATTTTAAAATCATTTTATATTCATTTTTTCTGCTACCGCATACCATCCGTACCGTACGCACCCGCGCTTCCCTCGGCCTCGCCACGGGCACGCTGCGACCCAACGGCCTCGCAAATAACACTCAATGTCTCCTAGATCCAACATTGACGCGCTAGGGGTCGTGGTGGCCACCGAAACCGGGGCACGCCGCGGCGCGTCCGTACCCATGCCCTACGTGCCCCGCGCTACCGCCTGCGCCGCCTGATTCGCGGTCCCTCCGCCCACCCACGCATGCGTCCGCCGTCCGCTCGCGGCCCAGCTGCTGCTGCGAGAACACATCGCTCCATGCGATTCCGCTGGCCCTTACTCACGAGACTTTGCCCCGCCCCTGCGAGCTTTCTTGGTGATGACGTCGAGTTAGAGCACGCGCGTGCCAGTGCTAGTCGACGACAACGAGTTTGAGCGCGTACGCGCACGAACACTATGCCGCCGCCGCCGCCTACCTGGCGAGCGGGCGGCGTCAGCTCTGTTCGGAGCACGGGTAGTGCTGTAAATTGCGTGAGTCAAGACCTGCCAGTCCTCGGGACAGAAGATTAACCACATACCTACCACCCGAAATACGGCCACCTTTGTGAGAAACAGGTTAGAAACGCCCAAAGAAGGAGACGAATGAGCAAACCTTGCGGCACTAGACTGATGCCACTTCGAACCTACGATGATGTTGTGAATACACATCACACCATGTACGCCGAATATGGGATACTCACCGACGTTAGTACATATGGCAAATATTTATCCGCATTCGCCACGCTGTACACGTTACTGGCCCACCCTCCAAGCCCGGCCGTACTCGTGCCCGCGGGCGGCGGGCGCAGTGTGCGACCGCCGGAGTAAACGCAGCGGGCGCCGCGATGGTTTCCTCGTGCGCGATGACGCGGCTGAGCGCGCTCGCAGTCCCGATGGCACCATTGAGCGCCGCGTTGTCGTGGTTCCCGATGCAGTAGACGCAGACCCGCGCGCGTCGGCACGGTACGGATATCCTATGCGTCGAGAAGGTCGGCGGTGGGACATTCGCCCGTTTCCATTCGCGCACCCCTTTGCTTGCACGTACTCACTGCGTTGCTGAGGAGCAACCCCCATATACCGGCGCCGAGCTCGCGCTACAGCGCATCGGCGTGCTTGGCCAGAGTCCATCAGTGCAATGATTTCGAACAATATACATGACCGACTTACCGTAGGTGCCAAATTCTGCAAAAGAATAAACTTGAAAGTAAGTAGATGGCACGGGCAGGAGAGGGAGAGACGAACTTTTCAGGGTGTGCTAGACCGTGGTGTCCAGAAGGCGCACAGATCCTGTAGTGATTACATAAAAGGAAAACTGAGCGTACAAGCACTGCAGCTCAAGAAATACTCGCAGAGAAGTGCGCTTGGGCCTAACAGCGATATGACGCGTGAATCTGCGTCAATTGGCCGTAGACGCGTATTCCAATGTCCTGCCGATGAATGTTTGATGTCCCGAGGATTGTTTATGAGAATTCCCAGTGAAATGCGGCTTCTGCTATCCACTCCACACTAAGAGCTCGACGGAAGTAGTCCTAGCAGTATACAGATCCCGGAGCGCGAGCTAACTTGAGAGGATGTCCAGATTGAGAAGCATTTGCGGATGATTGATCTCAAAGATCTGCGTCGGATTTGGCCCGATAAGAAGCGATAAAGGAAGCAAGCCAGAGAGAGAGATGTGTATTATGATGTTAGGCAGTTTGGAGGCCGTCATGAGCGTATCGGGTCGAGAGCAGAGAGGATGCAGAGGACGGATGACGTGGCGAGCAGCAAGGTCCAGGTAAACAAGACGACACAACGGACTTGGGAACGATTCGTCGTTTGTATGACGCGGAAAAGGCCGAGTACGCCGAGATGTTAATATTTTTGAGAGGGGTCAAGATAATTCAAGATGTGATTTTGAGAAAGCAAGATATCACAGGATATGTCAAGGTTCCCCAAGATATCCCAAGACGGCTTTTTCACTGGGCGTCAGGGCCTTTGACGTGGATTTGAGTTCGAAACGAGAACGGGCCTAGGGTAAATGTGAAATATTTAAAACAAACAGCAGCAATAAGATTCGAACGCAGGACCAAAGAAGAGCCCAAGAAATTTATGATCACACATCATAACACTCGGACTACGCATCCAATGGAAAGTATTGAGATAAGTGGTAGCTCCACTGTCGGCTCTATGTCCCTATGTCTCACCACCGTCAAAATTCCAGACCGCAATGCATCCCGGGTTCCGGGTTGACATGGGTTGATATATGGCAGCATGGGCAGTGGGGTGAGGAAAGGTGTTGAGGGCATTTACCATGCCAACTATGAGAGAACCAACTGACTTCAAATAAAACACTAAAGTGGCGCTGGACAGCACTGAGCTTGGGCCAGCCATCATTTCACGTCAATTCCAGGTCAGCCACACCAGCTTGATCTGGCATCATTAGACAGTTTGCGCAGCAGCCATCAGAGCCACCTGGTGGCTGTTTTGCAGTGCGCAAATTGATGGCTGTGGACGATTGAGTTTGGAAGTTTCAATGCTCCGAAATGAAATCCATTGGTGACAAGATTACTGTTCATCATAAAAATTAACAGTCCCTCATTCTAAGGGGCAGGGAAACCACTAATAATGGAGTTTTCTATGTGAAATCCAGAGTTGGAGCACTGACTGCAACATTGAATGACCTGCACCCATCCCCATAGTGTCCATATGACCCAAGGGAGGCTGATGTTGCATCCGTTGAGAATGTGAAAAGCCATCCAAATTCCAAGCCCATGCCAGAGCCATCAATTTGCGCACTGCAAAACAGCCACCAGGTGGCTCTGATGGCTGCTGCGCAAACTGTCTTATATATCCCACCCTTTTTTCCCGTATATCTGTTCATAAGAAACTAATTTGCCCTCGAGAGTTGTGGTAGAACTCACAGAGCACTTGAACTTGTGGCTTGAGTCAGTTGAATCGGTTTTTATTTCGAATCACTGGGTCCCGTGAAGGAAAAAAGCGAAAAAGAAATAAGAATGAGGGGAGTTTGTTAAGCATTGTACAAGCATTGGGCCGCCTTCAAATTCCGCCTTCTGTAACAGTAGCTTGGCAAAATTATAGGTTGGTAGCGGGCCGTGCCGCTTGTCGGCCCTACCCGCTTTATAGAATGTCAGGGAGTAAACCGAGAATATTAATTGCCGAAAACTCAAGTGCACGGAGATAGCAAGTGCCAGACCGTTCATGCTTATCCACGGACAGTGAGCATCCATCAATTCTCGCGTCCACTGTAACTTACAAGCTGCACATACTCAGAGTACAGAAGCCGTCGCCGACCAATGGCAGGTCACCTCGAATAACTTGGATGACGCGAGGATTCACGAGGCGCACGGAGGTTCGAGTCCTTCCGACGGCTTAAATAGGTGTCGTTAGCTTTTCTTTTCTTCTTCCGATTCCGATGAGATAGATCCGCTGATGATCTATCGCTGCCAATTTATCTTGCCTCCCTGGATTTTGCGTCGTGTGCATTTTTTCACCGCCTATCTCGCAACTCAATCAATCATATTTCCTTGCTCGCATGGGCACTCCCTCAAGCAAGTAGAGCTCTCATCCATGTTCCTTTCTTTCACTTTGCATGCAAGGTTGACTAGAAAGATCGACCAAAGAAAATGAATTTAGATGCGATATCAAGTCATGAACCGGCCGGGAGCATTCCGCTGCATAGATGTGACGTATCCTACACAGGATGCGGATGCGGTCCTGTCCGTCAGGTCTTCCTTATGGAGGTCAGAATGTGAACACGAGAAGAATGATGAGAGGCATCATTCGGAGGGGTGACCTGAAATTACGGCTCACCAGGCAAAGAATCAGAGCAAAGTTGGAATCGCACACAGTTTTACTCTAAAATAACGCATCAGAATCGAACGTTCGGCTGAAGGAGGTTCAAAAAGAGACCACGAATTTGCTTATGACCCGACCCCGAGTCGAACGGGGGGTGTTCCGCTGATAGCTGTAAATCCTCGCCCATAAATTGCGGATGCGGTCCTGGGTCCTGCCCAAGTAGGGTCGGGGTTTGTATGGGAACGAAATTTTTCGCGCAATTAATCTTTGAGAGTGAATCAACTGTGCGTAGATGCGATTGTCAGTAAATGAATTTTACCTCATGAAAAAGGGAAGCAAACAGCATGCTTACTGAAAACACTGATCAAGATGTACAATTGAATCAAGCGAGGCGGCCCGCTCACCGCGCAAATTATCCAGCCGCCGGAAAGATACAAAAAGATGCGAAAGAAAATATGACCCGGCCCCGATTCCAACGGGAACACTCTGCTAGTAGTAACCCACACAATTCCCCAACTGACAGAGTGCGGTTGAGGTCCTCACCACCGGGTCGTGTCAAGGGAGGGTGACGCCCGAATTCAAAGAGGTGTTATCTGGAGGACGGGTACGTTTACTTGAATTGTGGAATGAAAAAGATAAGAATGCTGCCTAAACGCCGGACGAAGAAGGGGAAGCCACCTAGCTTTCGTCCGAGACAAGGGAGGGGAATCACGTCCAAAATTTCAGAAAATAAAAGAGGGCGAGGATTCCAGAACAGAATGAACAAAACAAAGCTCGTTGAATATCATTGAGAGAGACTGAATAGATAAGAGTCTATAAGTTGTCGGAGAGGACATCTAGACCCTGAAGAAACAGAGAGGCCGAAGAAGCTAAGAGAAAGCCAGCCGCGACGCCGCGTTGCCGCATGCCCACGCCGTCGAGGGGAGGCAGTAAGATTCCGAGCCTAGAGATAGATCTGAGAGGGGAGTGCTTGAGCAATGAGACAGAGTCGAAGAGTGCCGCGCGGGACGGGGGGACGGTGGGATGAGATGAGAGTCTGGGACAAGGAACGACGCGTCATTGATGGATTTGATGGCCGTGTGATCCGAGTGATCGATCGGAGCCAAATCGCTGATGACGACGGCGGCGCCTCACCTTCGTGTTTATCCTCTCTTTTGCCTTCGGCCGCTGAGGTGCACATCCGCCTCACAGACTCAGCGCGATGTAGACTATTCCACTTCGTCACTTTCTGAGGTCCGCCTGGGATTCCAGTGTTTAATGTGCATGGACAGACCCGATGGCGGAAGGCCGTCTCTGCCCATCCTCATTTGCGCGATCTCATCAGTGCAATTCGACTCAGGATTGGGTATCTACTCATTCACTTCGTTTCCCCCCCCCCCTTTCCTCGCAAAAATTCACTATTCAATCGCGTCCTTATCAAGCGTTGGAGAAAAACTATGTCTTGGTTCGATTGTTCCAGGCAAGGTAACGATTCAAAAGTCAAGACAAAATTTTGGTCAAAATTTATCCCTGAATTCCACCGCACTCCAGAACTTTTGGATTATGTCTTCCCCTTCCCACAGGACCCGAAGAACTTCCAACAGAGTCCACAATATTATGCCCCAATCCAACGCGTACCACTGTCAACGTCGGAGCTATATTCTGGATGCATGAAGTGCATCTCATGAGCGAATAAATTGTATAGAGCCACAGATCAGCGCTTACAACTGCCTGGAAGGCTATGCCTTCCATGGTGACATAAAATCTGCTGTTGAGGCCTGATGAACTGATTGCGATGGCTAAGAGTCCCGCGCAGATGCAATATATGGCTCCGGACTCGAGTCTGCAGAAATCAGCGAGCATGAAGTTATCCTGAATAAATCACTCACATGATCGAAATGGTCGTGCTATATCGGTTCTTGAGAGTGGTGTGGAGTTGGGTATGGACTGAGGCTCGAGACATCCACCATAACCGACCAGCTATTGACAATTCCATATTTAAAAATCCAGGGAATTCTCGAATATCCTACCGGTGAGGGTCATAAGGACAATGTTTGCGAACAGGCCGATTCCATATCCTGCGACTGCAGTGCCGAGATGAACCTTCTGACCCAGGGGTGTAGATTGTGAGCTCGTTCCGAGACTGACAATGGCCGCCACTAAGTTTAATCAGCCAAACCAGGCCTACACCAAAGGAATGAGTTCCTCACCGCTGGTCAGAAAGATAAGGAAAGCGGGAAATATGATGGCTCTCCACTGCCTTGCATATATCAAATAGCAGCGGCATAGCTAAAGTGATCGAATAAGCGTCCAATAAACGAAACCACGGAACCAACTCAACAAAAAGCAAGTCTGTCAGAAAGCTGCGCTTCGGCGTTAATGACTGAATCGCGGTTTGGGCATGCGTCGGTACGTACACGTTAATAGCGAATATCGCTTCTGACGCAGCGTATAACCCATCTCGCATGTGAAAAAGACCTGAAAGTTCCGTCGTCGATCCGAGGGGCCCAACAAGCGCCGAAACTATTTGGAAGGATACCGTAGCGATCATGACACACAGTATGGTCTGCACTGTTCCTGCAAGAAACAGTGTCCAGCTGGCTGCCAGCAGCAACGTCTTGCCCGCGGTCTGACGGCGAGAAAGTGTGAAGATCGCGATGGTAAAGAGAAGTACATAGAATCCTGAGATTTGAGTGAGCTTCACCGTAGTCTAGAGGAAAAGTTTGACCGTAAAACACAAGTGTTGCCTGGAAGAGAGCGTTTGGTGAATCAGGAGCCCATGAGTTCTGTGACGCACGGATGTTTTGTATGTTTCCCCGACAAACGTCTCCAACTGGAGAGTATATGAAGCGGCGTCCATCGTCGGGGGTGGAAGAAGGAAAGGAAGGAACGACGGAAATCATTCCCCAGGGACACACATAATCAATGAAGATGTCAAAGTCGGCGAAAGTGCGTGTTAGATTCCAGAAAAATAACACCCCAATTCTCGGTTTTGGTTACAATCTGCTTCGGTGTCATCTCGACCAAGATCATCGCCGGGGTATCAGATATCTCAATCAGTCTCAATCTCGGTGCTGTTGGCAACTCTGCCATGGATGCGCGAAAAACAGTGCTCCGCGCTCCGAGCACTGAGCGGTGCCAAGGAGCTGCCGACTTGAGACTCGCTCAACTTTTGCATTATCGTTGGACTCGCCGAAGCCATATACCAGAAAACATTGATTCAAACGCAACACATTTTGATCCCCGCGTTTCAGGTTGCTGTGTGGAATGTTCAAGGAATGTTCCTGCATTCAACGCTGAACGCTGAACCGGACAACCTAGGCATTCCCAGGTACTCCCAGGTACCTAGGTAGACACTGGAATCGGATGAGGACCAAACGAGGATCACGCAGATCTTCCTTGTTGATCACTGACATTGATTGACAGATCATCTCTAGTTGAAAGATTTTTGTAGAGCGACAGGAATCTTCCAGACTGTGGACGAGGTGCTATAATTGCTGCCAGCGTTACTATTCTGACAGTGGCCGCTACCGTACGATTTTTTTTGCTGATGGTGGAGGTCTCTGCACCGTACCAGCTTCTGTTGAAGTTCTGCCACCCAAGAAAAACTTCTCGCTCTCAACTAGAAGCTCGTTTTTGCATTCCTCGCCTCTCAGGCCCCAAAACCCGGTCAATAATCATGTCGGTATAACCCTCAAATACGTGCTGTGCTGTTTCTGATGGTGGTGGTTGTTTTTGGGGTTGTTAGGGAGAGCATCAGCGCCTGTCCCATGCCCGTGGAAGTGCTTGTCTCTATAGATAGGATGAGAAGGCTTTGCTAATTCACTGCGGAGATCCATCGTATAATTACGGAACAAATAATGATTTTCTCGTAGCTTTTTCTGAGGTTGAAATAATCCTTCTTTGTCTAGATAAAACACAGGTAAAATCGACCATTTTTCTTTGCCCCCAAATTTCGCGAAATTTGTATAGTAGTAGAAAATTAAACATACTCACGACCCGACGCCGACTCGAACGGGGGGTAATCCGCGAATTATACCTTCGCACAGGAATTACAGAGCGCGGATGCGGTCCTTCGCCACCGGGTCCTGCTCACTTACTGTTAACGCCGGGTATACAGAGCCCACTGCACCGATTGCATTCAATTTGAGGGTAAACAGCCAGGACGGCTTCCTGGCATGGAGGCATCATTATGTACAATTACAATCAATGGGATGACGTAGGAACCCGGCGATAACTTTAAGACTTAGGGCCTGATCGGTAACCGGGAATGGTTTCAACATAAGCTGAGTTGAACTTGATTTTTTTTGCATCATCTGTGAAATCTATGGGAGACTGTGTGTTACACCATGTCTCCCACTCTCCAACCTCAAATGTCCATTAAAAGGGGCTATTTGACCATCTGGGGTAGTTTAGGGACGAGTTTGGTACTCATCAAAAATTCCACGAAAATTCATGCGTGAATTCACGGTTACCGATCAGGCCCTTACCTCGCATTGCACGTGGATAAAAAGAAACAGTTGTCAAGGCCATGACCCGACCCCGAGTCGAACGGGGATCTTCTGCGTAGTATTGTAGAAAAGCATGACGGAGCGCAGATGCGGCTGTTCGCTATCGGGTCGCTGGAAGGGAGGCTTCATACAGAATGTGTGGTGAATTTTACTTACGGAGACCCGGGATAATTTAATTTTCTCTGCCGAACGAAACGCTGTAGGTTCGCAGGAATCCAGCTTCCGGTTCAGTTGATATCTCCGACAAGATCATTGAATGAATGAATATAAAGTTTTGTTTGAGGAAGGGCGCACCGGATTCCAAGAGTAGAGAGTATCAGGCGCGGAGCACCACTCATTCGTTGAAAAGAGTCGTTGAATATTACCTTGGAGGTCAAGCAGGAACTTCCGTTGGACAAAAACCTTCGTCGGTACTGGTTATGACCCGCCCCCGAGTCGAACGGGGGTCTTCCGCTATTATCGTGTTGGAAATACGCCAACGTGGGTCGGAAGAGGTGCGTACCACCAGGTCTTGTGAAGGGTGTGTCGAGAGGGGAATGTGAGCGACGACGTTATGGTGTAGGAAGAGTGAGTTTACCTAAAATGTGGGATAACAAATAGAAATAAGGATGCCGCGGAAAAGCTAGTGACACCCACCTAGGTAGAGATACTGGATTGAATAGGAACGTCCGGTGCGCAAAGTCTCGAGGAGGACTGAGGAGCAAAAAAAAGCCACTTCCAACTAATGACCCCACCCCGATTCGTACTATTTTCGACCAGTTACTTGGCCACCTAAGTATTCATGCCTCAATATCAAAATGTCCACTGGCCCTCTGCGCGCCCAAATGTTTGAGAACAAGGGCATGTATCCTAGGAAGAAATCAAGAGCCTAATTTCCCAAATATCCCAACATTTGAGTTCACAGTGAATTTTACTTTACGGGTCAGTACAACATGGCCAAATAACAGCTAGTTGGCCGCCTTAAGTCTCAAATGCCCGCCACTTACGCTCTGAATCATAGAGATAGATCATATTAACTATATCAAACACTTGTGGTGTATATATGAGGCATACAAAAGGCCAGGAAATCCAGGTCCTACAGTGCGAAACACCAAAATGGGGGTCGTGAAACGAATGTCCATCCTACAAGTCGAAGAACCACCTAGATGGGCCAAATTAAAGTCCTGGTCGCTTAATAAAAGGTATTCCAACGTACCTGAGCACCCAACTCCTTTCCAAGATGCTGGTAGCTCCTCCAAAAAATTTGACTATCGGCGAGACCAAAATTGGGTGGTTTGAGATAATGACCTACAGAGCCATCAGAGGTGAATGGAAAAAAATTCGAAATACATCTCAGATTGAAGGATTGCATAGTAAGAAGTACCCTGGAAGGTTTCGGACCGATAGCATAGCGGTGTCGTGCACCGCGAGGGCGGCTAGGATGGCTGCCTAAAAAAGCAGTCGTGGTTCCGTGAGTGCGTAAAGAGAGTAGCGGAGGCCTTTGCAATCCAGTAGCACCATAGACAAAAGCCCAGCATCGGGGGATCAGAACGAGCCCCCAAAGTCGCGGATCGACGAAGAAATTGCGAAGAAACGGTGGAGGAATGGCTTCAGCAATGAGGCGATGTCAAGAAATTGATGTCCCCACGCCTCGGATTCCGATCCGCGATGCCGTGACTTTCGATCAACCCATCACTTTCGGCTGAAATTTGGTCTGGACTGGACCTTCGTTAGAGGTCGTACTCTGTTCGTGTACCATGCCCAGGCATCACTATCAAGTCCTGACCTTCTAACCTCCAAGTGGCCAACTAGGTGGGGTGGCCAAGTAGGGGGTCGCAACTAGTATGGGAATCTTCTGCATGATATTGTGGAGCAAAGATGCGGGCGTCCGCTATCGGGTCGTATTAAGCAAGGCTCGATATATTTCGTGTGTGGACATTCAAACACAGTGGACAATTCTTCACCGAATGCACTAGGTTCGCGGGCTAGAAATGCCGGGGCAAGGCAGCTACTAGTACTGTATCCAAGCCAGCGCGAGCTAGAATGGTGAGCATAAGCAGGTTAGAGTAATATCGGATAGGATGCTTTAAACGACTCGCCTTGCAATTGGGCCGAAAGGCCTTGTTTGATGCAATACTTGCAGCGCAGATGAAGGAGAGTTATCTGACAGCAGAGCTATAGCCTGGACATTGTAGACGTGGTAAAGCCTAAGAGAGGCCACAGAGTCCAAAGAGTTAATGAGTCCGATGCTATAGGTAGTCGGAGTGTTCAGCTACACCTTGGAGAGAGAGAGAGAGCTAGAAGAACCTGAGAAGAAATCAAGAAGAGAAAGCCGACCGGTTCCCGCGGGAGATCCATCCAGCCCGTGCAGGGGCGGATTACTAGCCGGGATGCCAGCGTATTCGAGGAATTTGGGAGCAAGGACTTGAAACGCCAGACACTAAGATAGAGTAGTACTAGAAGACGGGCGCGCGGATGGCGGTTTGATCCGAAGTAGCTGATTGGTCGATCGCATCACGATTAAGTTCTCACTTTCGCTGGCGAGCGACCCACTTTGCTTTCATCTGGAATTCAGTATCCAACTGAAACCCGTTCGCTGAAACCGCTCACCTGCCAACTGCCACTCACTGAAGAGCACACCACTCCAGCGGTCTGTCTCTGCTCATCGAGTCTGGCTTCTCAAAACTCTGTCGGACGTGTCAGTGTTCTACCCGCGCTTCCTGCCCGCCGAATCTCGCCTTCAATGACCTCTGCACGCCCCATTATTATCCCGTACATCCGATTTCGATCCACGACATCTTTCGACCTCTCGCACGTGTACCTTTCCGATCTAACCATCTCTGCGTCCACGGGACCTGCTGCACCATCCCTGGCGAGTTCAAGTCCCCCTCGGGAGTTTGAAGACGATGCGCGGACACGTACATATACGCGGAGGGGCTTTCTGGCATAACCGCCATCTCCGCTGATCGACTAGCGGCGACTCAGCTCGTTTCGCCTCGCCAATTCTCTTCGTCTCTCTTCTCCGGCTCGCCGCGCGTACGTAAGTGATTTGCATACACGCGGTGCAGTCTACCTTCGTACAGGCCCACCCATCCTACTCGGAATGCCGTCGTTGGCCAGTGGTAAGCCCCTCTCGTTGTTTTCTGATGGAGTAAATGACAGGGTACGAGCGCTACGGAGGTTCGATTCCTCTCGATGGCATACGTTGCGAGTGGTTGTTTTTTTACTCCAGAGGTGAGTGATTTTAAATATATAGGACGAACAAATCTCATATTTTACATCAGATTCCCTCAGTGCTATCGTGGCCACCGTGTTCCGGAAAGAGGGCAACTAAAATAACGGATGCGTAGGTGGGCCCATAAACCGAATACATTTTGATTTCTGAAAATTCAATTGCGCGCGGCGCAACTATCCGTGGTAGGACTCGCTTGCACACCTTTACGATGCTTACGTCTCCCAATTGGAGTCCGTCTCCCTCGCTGACAAACCGCGGACGCCGCTTTCAAACACTGACAATAAGTATGCATCCATCTTGGCATTCACTGCAACTTACAAGCTGCATATACGCATAGCAACAAAGCCGTCGCTGACCGGTGGTAGGTCCCCCTCGAAAGATAGACCATCAGGATCGTGAAAATTCACGAGGAGCGCGGAGGTTCGAGTCCTCCCGGCGGCCTAAATGAGCAATGTCATTTTTTTTTGAGGATTTTGTACCTTTCACAAAGTCCGGGGGTGAGAAGCTTCCCAGATGAGGTCGTGCGCTTTTCTCTCTAACCAAATACAACCTCTCACTAATTTTGAAGATCTATCCTCAGTTGAAACTCCAATGGAAAAATCTCGTAGACCTCAACGACCAGAACGGCACTTGTGGAAACTGCCGCGAGCCGTCACCTTTGTAAACGCTCTTCTTAGATGGATCTCACCACCTACACAACATGGTATAGATGCATTTCAAACCTGTGCAACACACCATACTTACAGATTTATACATGTTCCATGGATAAGGCCGACGAGAGGCAGTCAACTCTAATCCGCCGGCGGCAGACGGGTCCCCAATGGACGAGGTTTCGCAGGATCACGCAGGCGTGGAACTCCATATCCTGATGCGAGTCCTCCAGCAGTGCCGAAATGTGCATCAGGACGTCCGTTGAAGCAACGGCCACGCTCCCATCAGGCCATTGGCTGATTTCTGCGAGAGCGAAGACCGCACCGGCGCGAACAGCAACATTCGGGTGTCTGGGTCGTTATCACACCTTAGCGTTATCGAAGGCTAACTCCGATTCAAAGACGCACAGTAGGAGTGAGACAAGAATTGCGCAGCGTTTCACCTCCAAGACGGCCGGAGCGGTATCCTTGTCGTGGGCCAACTTTCCCAACATCTTGCATACCCAGCTCTGGGCGTCGACGTGAGGTGAGTCAAGCAGCCCCATCATGTGAGTCAGCACATTCGCTGTGACTGCTGCAACCTTCGCACCTTCCGGGTGGCTAATGATTTCGGAGAGCGCGAAGATGGCGCTGTCGAGCACGTCCTTGTCCTGTTCCCTATTCACCAAATTCCGATGTCAACCTCGTCGTGGAACCGTTATTCATACTGACCCCAGTAGCGACGCAATCTCTGCGCTAGGATTCACCTTGAGAAGGGTCGCCACCGTGGACTCGTGGTGCGCCAGGTGCCCCACTATCCAGCAGACGGGTCATGTCTCGTGACTCGAGCAGCTTGACGGCGTAATCCAGAACCTTGGCTTCTAATACAGGGACCAGGCTCTCCGGCCATCGGGTCATTTCTGAAAGCGCGAATGCTGCATTCTCGATGGCGGGGAAATCATCACCTCTACTGCAATATTAGAGTCCGCTGTGAACGGGACATTCTCAAAGCTCACTGCAAACAAGATGCAAGGCCCTCGACTGGGTTCGCCGCCAGGACGGCTGATGCCGTCGACTTGTGGTGAGCCAAGTTTCCCAGTGCCTTGCACGCCCACCTGCGGACATTGCCGTTGGTGGAGTGCAGGAGGTCGATGACCCTGTCCAGTATCTTTTCGTCTACTGCACTTGCTGCACCATCCCGGAACTCTGCAATTACGGATAGTGCGAATATAGCGTTCTCGACAACGTACTCGTTCTCATGACTGGGTGGAATTCAGGACTAGGTTGCAGATCATTGGATGGAGACTTGCCGCAGAAGGGACACCAGGCGGGAGCACGGTTTCAAAGTACAACGTAAATTTTTGGACGGCAAGCATGGGACCTGGCTCGTTTCACAATTCTTCATGGGGAGCAACATACAACTTGAAGTTTGCCTGTGGCATAACCAGAGTACGGCCTAATCTAATCTCTTGTGTATGTAATTATTTGTTTTTGCAGACCCATAACAAGTCAGGTTCCAGAGGTCTAACAGATCTAATCTCTCGAGTTGTGAAGTATTTGTTTTTTGCAGACCCCTAAAAAGTCAGGTTCCAGAGGTCTTAACAGATCTAATCTCTCATGTTTTCGAGTATTTGTTTCCTGCAGACCCCTAAAAAGCCAGGTTCCAGAGGTCTAACGGATCTAATCTCTCGTGTTTTTGAGTATTTGTTTTTTGCAGACCCCTTTAAGACCCAACCACTGAACTACTCAGGTTGGGGGACCTTACTGGAGTAAGGTGACAAGTGCGCCTATGCTTGCCCCCTGTGTGATTGGGCAACCATTCCCCATCACTTAACATCAAATTTACTTGGTGGACCTCCGTGTCCAATTATTTACCTCCAGCTCACCGTGGCAAAGGCTATTAAGGTTTCTATGCAATGATTTCTAGTGGTCCACAGAGACTGAACATGAAACATTGGTGGTTTCGTGTTTGAAGTTTTATTGGCTCCCCTGCAAGTATTGTTATGGGCAGAATTGCAGAGTGGTTCCATGCATGGCTGCTCTTTTCTACTGTCTCCTCTCGCAGGTTTGGAGTTCGAGCCCTGGTAGTGGTTGATTTTTACGCGGAGCTGTTTAAACCATGCTTGAACTGAACCATGTTGAACAGTGTTTAAAACCTGATCAAGTGAAAACACTGTTTTGACAATGTGCTCCTGGAAAGCCTTCATGCATTTGTAGTTGCTTTTGCACACTGGGTGATCAACAGAACAAAATTTCAACAGTGTTTCCCATTGGAACACCAGTTGTTTAAACAAACCTAATATAGATTTATGACAAGCAGGAAGAGTGTGATGTTCTGCAACATGGACTCAATCACTGCCACCATATCGTCAACCCACGTTATCGTTGCGGCTGTGTTTGTGGACACCAGCTGCTGAACGCCTGCGGCAAGGTTGGCCTTCCAGACCCGGCGACACACCATCAAATAACAGTTCGTGCTGCCCAAAATCCAACGTCGGGACGCGACACTGCTTTACATCGCTCAGCCCAACACTGTGCACCATAAGTGTCCCCGGCACGAACGTGACCACCAACGGGAACAGCCGCATCGCGATCGCAACGAGCACAACGCCCTTCGCCATGCAAACAAAGTCCCACTCGAGGAACGACAGCTGTGACCGTGGGGCGGACCAGAGCACATCCAGTCCCGCCACAGTGAACGATTGATCCCTACATTGTATGAATTATCCTTGCCAGAGTTTCATATCCCACGTAGCTCTCTTTATTGGTTTTCACCTTGCTTCAAGTTCCAGGATGCAGACATGATGTCATGCCGCTGGTCTTGCGCTGGCCCGGAATTTCTCGGCATCGTTCTTTGGATTTGCACTCCATGTCCATAACGCATATACAAATGTGGGGAACATCAGTAAAGTATCCTGCCGAAGTTACTTTTGCATTTTCTCGCAGATAGTTATTCCAGATCACGCGGAAGTCAGCCAGATCCGAAGATACAGATATGGGCAATATACTGTGCAAAAATTAGCGAAATTTTACAGGGTTTTTGCCGGCAACTTGCATCTAGATGGATAGTTCGGGTGCCACCTCCGAGGAAGGTTGCATCCTTCGTTTGTTTGGATGCAACTCCTTTGAGCGACTGACATCTCGCCGCGTATCTCGCTAAATTTCGATTGATTGCCAGAGCTTTCGCATCAATCGAATTTGGCGGGCCGGGATCAATTCAACCTCTATCGGCCGCCTTGTGTTTCTACTTCTCTTCAGGACTCTCGGCTGGGTATTGGTGGACAGAGAACAATATTAAAAATTTTCTAAAAGATAAACCACCTTGTATGAGAGGGATCTTAAACAGAGAAGCTGTAGTCTGATGTTTCGGATGAGGAGCTTGCCTAAATCCTCATAATACGCTTCATGGATCCTCTGCTATGTAAACAAGGGGCTGGAATCAACTTTCAAAGGACATTTCTCTTCATCTTAGAGTGTCTCCTGCTCTCTGAGCTTGAAAGCCACAAAATATCCTTTTTGGGATTCTGGCGGAGTCTTCGGATCATTTTTCCGATCAATGTCATCAAATTTGCCCGACCATGACCATGTTTCACTTTAAAAAATTCCAGGGGTTTGAAATTGTGGACTGACATTCTAGGTTGTATCCGATTCTATGGTGGAAGCCTGCGGCCAGCAGGAAGCACTGAAAAGCCAGACACACCAAGATCAACAAGACCACGGTATATTCGACGACGACAAGCGGGCGAGGCTACAGACAAGACGGTAGAAGACAAGGGACAACTGTGGTACGTAAGCAGCGGATTGGTCCGTAAACCGGTGATAGGCTGGGAATTTGGCCAAGCTTGCAAAGTTGCTCAAAGAGCAGCTATCCATCAAGTAGTATCCACGTGATGTTCGTCGAAGGTGGATGGCGTCTACCTTAACGGCGGGAATGCTTTTACGCACGGACGGCAAATGCCGAACAGTGCGGGACTCGACCAAGATTGGTAATACCCACTAGAACCCTCCTAAATGCGGCTTTACCGGGGTTCAAACCCTTGATCTACACGAGGCCTGGTGATCTTCAATTTACTCAGAGACCAAGGCTGCATGGTTACCGCTAAGCCATGCAGCCTCATCTAGATCTTGGTGAGAAAATGATATTCCGTCTATAAACGTTGGGTGTACTCCGAACTGTTGACCTCCCCCAGCCTGTAGTACTGATTGTGGCCCCGGTTGCAATCAAAACATCCATAGGTGCACATCACAAAAGGAGCAAGTGTCACACCAGATTGAACAACAACAACAACAACAACAACAACCACTACCACCACCACCCCCGGTGCGCTGGTCGTCGTTCCGGCTGTGTCAAGCTTCGGGCACTCGGCCTTGTCAGCAGTCCATCACCCAGAACCGTTGACCACCCGTTGATGAGGTTTCGGCACAACCACCATGCTACGTGAACACCCCACACCACCTCCACATCTCGACATCCCACCATTCCGCCCAAGAACACAGCCGCCCAGTACCACACGACGCTTTAGCCACCACGCTGCCCTGTTCTACGGCATTCATTCCCAACTTCCCTCACACGCCTTGCGCGCTGCTTGCGCCCGTTATCGCCTCAGTAGAAAAACGGCCGCAGTGGCTCCCGACACGACATTACACCTTGCACGGCTTCGTACACATATAGCCAACCTACAGGAACTCCTCCACCTCACCTTTTTGCGCCCACTTCCACCATCTTCGCCAACGTCATCCACGTCGCCCATTGGGCATCCGGCTCCTGTCGTGTCCCAGCACTTGCGTACCACACGCATCTTACTACCAGATATATCCTCCTCCATCTTGACACCGCTTCAAGGCCCTTCTGAAGTCAGCAACGGTGCATCGCGCCCCTTCGTCGATTTCGGTGGATTTTTTTGGTGGATGATTTGTCAGCGGTCACATGCTCCTGGGCAGTCAGTAAAAGCCGGACGGTTTCGGACGTTTCTTGCGTTTATGTTTTATCTTACACTATATGCTCTGCCGTGGTGGGCTTCAGCCTTACCTCAGTCATGTAATACTGATGGAGGCAGTAGATTCAATGTAAACAATGTAAACAAAGTATTGACCTAAGTCAATACGTTATTGTAGAGAGATAAATCAATTGATGAATTGAACTATCTACAAAGATAAATCAATAGATGAATTACGAGAGCTTATGAAATAAGAGATCGTTCTTTTACCAAAAGTTGACAGCAGATTTTGGGGAGTAAAAAACCCGTACGAGATTTTTCCAATCGTATTGAAATAGTGGCTGTGCCTAAATACCCTTCTCCTTTTTGTTCGCACGGTCAGTAATTTGTGATGTTTTCTCACCATTTTTCTAATGGTCCTTAGCGTTACGTAATTACGAGTGCTTATGTAATAAGTGATCGTTCTTTTAGCAAACGAGATGAGCTTTTTGAGAGCACCTCGAATGGTCAGTGACACCTTGATGAACAACGCTCAATAGTGGCTGTGTTGAAATGAATTTAACAGTGTCCATTCAAAAGGCCCTCCGGGCATCCCTGGTACCTCTGGCTGTCCTTGGAGAATGTTATCGGACAACAGTTAACAGTAAAAATAATTGTCACAGAACCCTAAATGCACATTCATCCTCAACAATAGACTGTACGGAGGAGTGCCTTCTAAACGAACCATCCCAGATTTATTTTAGACCAGCAAAATAATAAAGGTAATTGGAAATTGTGAAAACTGCAAGTGCAACTATGTTGTAGCAAGGAAGTCATCAAGTCAGGTTTCCGTCGCATGACCTTCCAAACCATGCCAGATGACCAATTGTGCTACATTGAAGTAGTTTAACAGGTTCACAAGACACAAACTTTCAGAGTGAACACAGCAATGTACTTGACCGAGAGTTCGGACAGATAGATTGTTTGGATAGAGATTGGGGTGATCATGGAGTGGAATTCAAACTCACAATTTAATAGATATGTCGTAATTGAAGATTGAGCCGTCCCCAGGTTCTTCGCATCGGGATGAACGAAACACGTCCGGCATGAACATTCCAAGCACGGTACATCAGCCGGAGTGCACGGCACATTCTACGAAACGGGCCGGATTGATAAGTAAATGTACCGCGTTTGCATCAAACACGGTACATTCTCAATGGCATGTCATCACAAGTGCCATCTGTTGCCGAGCTCGGCCGACAATAGAACTCTGTATCCACTTTGCGTGGGGGGTTAGGTTTGGTGGTTAAGTTTGGTTAGAAAAGTTAGATTTGGTTAGGTTTGTGTTAGGTGAGGTTCCCAGGTATATTGGGGATGTTGTTGGCAGACGGAGTGTTCAGCTGGAGAGAGTACGGCAAGACACGGCATGGTTGATGATATGATGGGTTATCAAATCAGCCTTACGGCCGTCCGCTTCAAACGCGGTCCATTGATAGAAATGTGCCGTGTTTGATGTACATATGACGGGTTCTTGAATGTTCATGCTGGACGTGTTTCGTATATCCTCGTTCTGCATAGATTTCATTGGTTGGACATCTGGATGGGCAAGACATCCACCTTGAAAATATCTGTGACCGTTAGGTTCATAATGTCAGCTTTGCTGAGGTAATATGCGACTAAGTGGTCGATGAGGAGACCTGAATTCATGTGTAAGACCTTTCCCAGGACAGTAACAACTGCAGATGTGGTCCAAGAGGTCTTGAATCACCCCTCTTGCTCCAGGGTGTGCAACGAGACCATGTGATACAGCGAGTTTTTGAGCCAGGTGTATGTGCCTGTAGAGTGAAGATGAAATGACTGATGACTGGACAGACAACTTCGCCGGCCGGAGTTGGGTAACAAGCAACACTGGACAGGTTGGTTCAGGAGAAGAGGAGGATTAGGTCGGGATTTCTCGAGGTCCGGAACTGTTTCGGCCGGCGCAGAACGGCGCGGAGATGCAGCAGTTGATCTACCTTATTCGAGCGAAAATTAGTCGCGACAAGGGACTGGAACAAGAAGGTGGCCTACGTAAGTCGGTACCAGGTCTACGTATCACAATTGCAAACCCCGATCGTAGCGGTAACTTCCGGGTCCAGGCCTTTGATGGACCCTTGTGAACCCGGAAATTCCAACCTCGATCGCAGTGGTAACTCCCGGTTCTAGGCCTTGGTCAGCCTTCCTGCTAACTTTTTTTATTCATTATATTCATGCCTCTGTCTCAATTTTCTACCATGCCTGGTGGGCTGCCTTTTTGTTGCAGTCTCTTGACCCAATTTTTTCAACAGCCGCAGATATATCCAAGGGGTCTAGCCTCACCAGATGTCTAATGAAATCTGTGTAGATCCTGGGGACAGTCATTTCTCACCCTCATATTTATTGAATCGGGACTTTGGATTCCACGAGGGAGAGACTAGGGTGATAATGGAGTGGAATTCTCTCAGTCAAGTATGTCACTATGCTGACCTCAGAAATCTCGTGCCTTCCGAGCCTACTTCAATGTAACACAATTGAGCACTTTGGCATTTTGGCAAGCTTGAACGTTGCGAAACAGAGACCTGACTTATCAACTTCTTTGCTATTGCACACGCATTTGTCTCATTTTCCTCGGATTGTTTGGCTCTTGGTGTGACCCGGTTCTGGCAGGAGGTACTAGGACATGCCCGGAGGGCCAGAAGGGAGGATTGGAGGCAGTAGACGGTCAAAAGACAATGTGTTACCTAGGAACAGCCGGCACTGAAGTCGTTGGAAATGTCGACCAAAGCTCAGACCTGGGAGTTACCACTGTGATCGGGGTCGGAGTTTTCGGGTTCACAGGAGCCCATAAGGGAGCGGAAGTTGCCGCTGCGATCAGGGTTGAATATATTCCTGGTACCGACTTAGGTACCAGGTCTACGTCTCACAATTGCAAACCCCGATCGTAGCGGTAACTTCCGGGTCTCGGCTTTTGATGGGCTCTTGTGAACCAAAAAGTCCAACCCCGATCGTAGCGGTAACTCCCGGTTCTAGGCCCTGGGTCCAACCTCGATCGCAGCGGTAACTTCCGGTTCTCAACCAACCCCCGATCATGGCGGTAACTCCCGGATCTGGGCCCTGGTCATTATTTCCAATAATTCACTCCTAAGCAACACATTGTCTTTTGATCATCCCCACCTCCAATCCTCCTCCGATAACATCCTCATGTCTTCCCCTCATTCTTCTACCTTGCAAGTTAGGTAGGCTTCTTTTTTCAGTCTCTTGTCCTAACTGGTTTTTCGCTCAATAAGGCAGATCCACCGCTGCATCACCGCGCCATTCTGCCTCAGTGGAAACTGTTCCAGACGTCGAGAAACCGCGACCTAATCTCCCTCTTCTCCTGAAACAACCTCTCATGTTACTCGCCACTCAACTCCCGCTGGCCCTGAGTTGTCTGCCCAGTCATCAGGTGTTGCAGGTCCGAGCGTTTTGCGCCTTACATTTAAATTCATCTAACTTCCTTCAGGCACAATGAATGGCTTCCAAGTGCCTGGCACTGGCATCATTGATGCTGCGCACAGTAACAGCACCGGGGAGTTGCACACCCCCTGATCAGAACTTAATCTAACGCCTCGCAGCACCTCATCCTCTCGTGCCCAAAATGCCGAAAAGACGGTCTCCAATTTAACGGCCATACCGTTGCTGGGACGGTGGACAGCCCTATCTACATCCAGCTTGATGTACAAGAACTTGGGGGCCTCTGATGAGGACAGCGCCACAAATGCGGTCATGTGGTAAGTGACTTGATCTTGGACTTGACACGATAAAGCTGACTTGCGTTGATTATAGCGTCGCACTTACCGAGGTCCGAGTTTGAAGATGTGGCTTACTTAACCAACAAGGTCATTTAATAGCTCAGCAATTGCTACTGTATACAGTCCTAAACTAGGAAGCGCAACACTCTGATTGATCTGTCAATATCTCGACCAAAACATGTCCAAACTGCTCAGTCCAAAGTGTTACTTGAATCTTAAGCATATGCATTCCATGATTCAATTTACGCTTTGGGGGTAGGGTATGTAGTTATGGAGAACAAGGCTGATACTTTGAAAACATCGAAAATACGCAGAAGCACAACACTAGATTGTAGTCCCGGCAGTGGTGAATTTAAGTTTGGGACTAGAATATCCATAATCAGAGACCTCAAAAATCCCAGGACACCCACAACACATGATTTTTTGGCTGCAAGAATCTTGGAAACTGTAGTGTTGCTCTTCTTATATCCTGTTGCTCTTCCTAGTATAGGATTGTACCTTTGCTCCAGGCATTCAGAATGAGTTGACCTCCTTTGGAAATATGTCTTACTCCCCTTAGTGTCTAGGAGAAAAGTCTGGCTGGAGATGCTAGCCAGTTTCGTAGATTCATGAGAACGGTTGAAACTTTGAACAAACAGACTGTCGGGGAGTCCTAATCTGGAACCCCCTGTTAAATCCACCCAGAAATATTCAGGCATGCTTATCACATGCCTATGAGCGTCGAAAAATGTGTTGGAAGAAGAAGAAAAAAAATTATGGTTGGAAATGCAGGCCAGTTTTGAGTGTTGATCAGATCGGCCAAACATTGAACAAACAGACTCTCGGGGAGTCCCACCCTGGAACCCAGCAATGAAACAACCCAGAAATATTCAGGAATGCTTATCACATACATATGAGCGTTCAAAAATGTGTTGGAAGAAGAAATAAAATTGTTGTGGCATGGAAATGGGAGCCAGTCACACCGAATAAAGGAAAATATTGACCTAGGTCAATATGTTAGCGCAGAGTAGATAATTCAGTAGATGAATCCAAGCTTGTCAATAGGTGATGAATTTAACTGATGTGAAACTGCCACTGGAGTAGCCACAATCAGCGGGTGTTTCAAAGGCCAAATGTTCATTTACTATTCGAGAATTGTGGAAGGGCTGCTGAAAGATGACCTTTTTTTTTTTTTTTTTTTTTTTTTTTTTGGTGGTGCGTTTGTTATGACCTCCGGCAACTGATAATTGATCAGCCCCTCGGGTCCGCAAAGAACAGAGGAACATGTGACCTCCTTAGGCTCCTAACCAACGGCGGGAATGCTTTTACGCACGAACGGCAAATGCCGAACAGTGTGGGACTCGACCAAGATTGGTAATACCCACTAGAACCCTCCTAAATGCGGCTTTACCGGGGTTTGAACCCTCGATCTACGCGAGGCCCGGTGATCTCCGATTTACTCAGAGACCAAGACTGCATGGTTACCGCTAAGCCATGCAGCCTCTGAAAGATGACCTTTCAGTATCCATTTCTGGCAAGAAGAAAGGAGCACTTTCGTTGTTCAAACAAAGGAACTTTTGAAAGATGACCTTTCTTCTTGCTGGACATGGCTGCTGAAAGCTGATATTTCAACAGTTCTTTCTTACCTAGCTGATAACAGATAAACATCTTGCCCTTGAAACACCCACTGATTGTGGTTACTTCGGTGGCAGTTTCGCACCAGTTGAATTCATTACCTTATTGCAAGCTTGGATTCATCCACTGAATTATCTACTCTATGCTAACATATTGACGTAGGTTAATATTCTCCTTTATCCGGTGTGAGTTTTGTGTGTTGATCAGATCGGCCAAACATTAGGGTCATTCACAGTAGCCCTTTTTTGCTCTCTTTTTCCTTCCCTTTTTCCTTCCTTTTCAGTATTCCCATCATTTTTTGCTTGGTTTTTTTTCCCCTTTTCAGTTTAGCTATGCTATGTAAAAAGGTATGAAAAGGGAAAAGAAACTATGTATAAGTGCAAAACCCATGGAAAACCATAGAAAAAGGAGGTGAAAAAGGGAAGAAAAAAGGGCTACTGTGAAACCCCTCACGTGAACTCCCTTTTTTTCTGCCCTTTTGCTTCCCTTTTTTTTGATCTTGTAGGAGAAACTACAACTTTGGAGCTCACAACTCACTTCTGAAGGTTCCTTTTAAATGTGTGGGGGGGTTATATTATACTTGTGTGGTCCACAGCCTGAATTGCAAGTCTACTAAAAGACAACATATATGGTCCACAGGGAGCATAAATTCAACACATGTAATTTATTTATCTGTGTACTTGAACAAGGGACTGGCGAGCAAAAAAGGAATGGGAAGAAGGGAGACAAAAAGAGCTGGAAAAGGGGAACTGTGAACGACCCTATTGAACAAACAGACCCTCGGGAAGTCCCACTCTGGAACCCACTGATGGAATGACCCAGAAATATTCAGGGATACTCATCAAATGCGGATGAGGATCCATAAAAGTGTAAGAGATTCAAATAAAATTTCTCTGCTTACACTGCATGAAAATTTCGAGTTTTTCACTGAAAAAATTGATGAAAAATGTTCATTATTTTTCACACCTTTTTTCACTGAAAAATTGATGAAAATTTCAAATAGTTTTTCAGTACTTTTGAGACTGAGAATTGAGGTGAAAAATTTGAAATAAAATTCATGAATTTTTCAGCAAGAGTAATACCATTATTGCAATTTGCAAAAATAATGTCCGATTGTGTTTTTAGAAAAAAAAGTTTTCAAGTTGGGACCACCTCGATGTGAGTTCGAGCCGGGCTGCCGGTATCATTTTTCTATTTTACACAAGGCCAAACAATGTGTTGATTTGATTCGCGTCGGCATTTTCTGGGTGGTTTCTGCTTCCATCTTCGATTATTGAATACTGGGAGATATTGTCGAACACAAATCTATGTCCCAAACCCTTCCTTGATGTCCCAAGAGCTCAAGACATCGAATTTGATCACCAGGACCATGAACTCATTGTAGCAGGTTATATTTCTGCTCTGTGGAAGAACTATGCTTCCAGCGAATCCAAAATATGTGTTAAATGGGATAAATGTTTTTTTAAAAGCCTTGATAGACCTGTCAACAACCTCTCTGCTCTCTGTGTTGAAATTTCGAGTGTTGAAGTCAGAACAGAAAACCATCAATTTGTATGCTAATTTGTTGTCTGAAATGGGACCCAGCCAACCATTAAGCACTATCAAGTGCCAAAAATCTGTTCCTTGAGTGTTTGAGTATGAAAAGCACCCAAAAGCGCGAACACGAATCATTGCTTGGCCTTGTGTAAAATAGAAAAATGATACCGGCAGCCCGGCTCGAACTCACGTCGAGGTGGTCCCAACTTGAAAACTTTTTTTTCTAAAAACACGATCGGACATTATTTTTGCAAATTGCAATAATACATGCACATTTTCATGTGAAAATGTTAGTGAAAAATTCAAAACATTTTTCATCGAAATTTATAAAAAGTGTGAAAAATCCTTTTGCAAGTGAAAATTTTGGTGAAAAATGTTTTGAATTTTTCACTAACATTTTCACATGAAAATGTGCATGTATTAATGGTATTACTCTTGCTGAAAAATTCATGAATTTTATTTCAAATTTTTCACCTCAATTCTCAGTCTCAAAAGTACTGAAAAACTATTTGAAATTTTCATCAATTTTTCAGTGAAAAAAGGTGTGAAAAATAATGAACATTTTTCATCAATTTTTTCAGTGAAAAACTCGAAATTTTCATGCAGTGTTAATAACAAGAATGCTGTGTCATCTCTGTTATTTTGCCCTTGCATCCACCTGATTCTGACACTCGTTCAATAGTTTAAGGGGTTGGACCGACCAAGTAGGGGTATTACTTGGGAAAAAGTGAGTGCAGTTTGGGGAATAAAATCTCTTCCGCTCTGATGATGACTACGCACCGCTTAACCTCTGGTATCCTTTCTGCCTCCCCAGGATATCTGCGACTTGATTCTATACTTCTACTTATCCCAATTACGGACTTGGGTACCGGTGATACGGCTGGAATTTGCGCAGCCGTGTAATTGTGCAAATATGCACTTCTAGTACGCTTACTAGTGCCTCTGTCTGGTGGTATACAAGTAGAGTCAGCGTGAGCTCCGAGCGGCTGATTGAGTATTAATGATGCACAGAGACATGCAAGGTCCTCGGATGTGTTACGACTTGGTCCTTTTACCATTGGGGGTCAGTATAACAATCCAAGAGGCCCGCAGAGGTCAAAAGGCTAGATACCACATCAAGGAGATAAACATTAAAGGCCTGGACAGCCAACACATTGCATTTAGTGCTCTGAGGACTGAACACAAACAGTCCTCGGGCCTGGCAGGTTCAATTGAACAGAAGCTATAGTCTTTGATGGGCCCGCGGGCCTGCCAAAGCTCTTGATCCGAGCCCGAGGGATCATTGATGGATATCTCGGGTGCCCTCGGGCATGAATGGCATGTCCCCGAGGCATGTCAAGATGGATATCAGTCATCCCCTTGAGAAATCGGACCTTGTGGACTCAATGCTGAGTCTAGACCATGGTCTGGGCCCCCAGGCCGAGCAGAAACGTTGTAACAATGCCTCGGCATGTCAAATGTCAAAGGCATGATGTAAAATCATCAAGCCAGCCGGCCTCATCATCCTGAGCCGAGAAATGGCCCGAAATAGGTCATCATTGATGACAGATCTCGGCAGAACACTAGGAATCAGCCCGGCAGGGCACGGAATTGCTCCGAGATTATAAACACCCCACCTCAGTTTACTCATTTCTTATTACTGTTCTGTTCTGTCTGTGTAGTATAAAAGGCCTGTAAATATTCATATTTCAGCACTGCACCTTCCTCCCCCCATTGCTGAGGCTGTGGCCAAGGCTTTGGGTCGGAGTGGGTGTAGTCTGAACCTCCTTTGTGTTGTTCTAATAGAAATTGTGTTGTTGGGCATAAAAACTTTAAGGTTAATTAAGTCAAGTGCATTTGGTTTGAAAAGTCCTTACTTCGAACTGTCGATTTAAGGTGCTCCGCGGGGTCTTTAATTAGGTCTGTGGAGTCCGGTTTGAGCCTTCCTATGTGGTTGGTTCTATGTTTGTGCCGTCCAAGGTGGACGAAGAAGAACAACTGGTTCTTGCGCCCTCCTCAGTGGTTGGTGCCCTGTTGGTACTGCTCAGTGATCTGTACCCCTGTTTGAGCCTTCCTCTGTGGTCGGTTCCCTGTTCTGGAAGTCCTTGAATTCATCCTGTTGAGCTTAAGGCACCCCGCGGGCCATGCTGTTGGTCCCGCGGGTCTATTGGAAAGCCCTTATTTCGAAACTGTTGATCTAAGGTGCTCTGCAGGGCCTTGGTTGGCTTTTGTGGAGTATGGTACATCCTATACCCCCTCCCCTGTTGCTTCGTATTTGAAGTTGAAGATAAACTCCAGTTGCTCTGCAGCTGCTGTTGGCTCTGCCTAGTCCCTTTAATTAAATAAGGCCTATCTGCGAGCGATACCGGTACTTCTACCCCTTCCTCGGGGCCAGCTAAGAAGTTCGATCTTACCTGTATACTTCAGGATGACCCCGAATTCAAACTTGTTGTCGCACTGTGTGTTATTGTGAGTTGGTTTTTGATGTGTTGGTGTTGGTTGTTTAGTTTGGTGTTTTTGAGCATCATTCTTAGCAGTCTTCATTGCACGCCCATGATCAAGTGCAGCGTTTCACCGGGTCAATGTGTCACAATTGCAAACCCCGATCGTAGCGGTAAGTTGCGGCTCCAGGCCTTTGATGGAACCCAAAAATTCAACCTGATCGCAGCGGTAACCCGGTTCTAGGAGTGTTCTAGGCCTTGGTCGTCTGCGTAGCGGTAACTCCCGAACGTCGACATTGTCTTTTGATTCATCATTCAGTGGACCAGTGGTCCATTCCTCCGAGCCTCCTCCTACATTTCCATACCTCTGTCTCACTTTCTACCATGCCTGGTGATATCTGGCAGACAGGAGGCGGTCGAGGGAGGCGTTGATGGCCCCATTCGAGGCCTCCTTCGCCTCCGACATTTTTTTTTCAAAGGAATTGAACCCAAATTGAACCCATTCAACTTACCTTAGCAATCCTGGGCCGGTCAGAGGTACCAGGGATGCCTGGAGGGCCTTTTGAATGTAGAAAGGGGCCAGAATCGGGAGTTACCGCTACGATCGGGGTTGGAGTTTTTGGTTCACAAGAGCCCATCAAAAGCCTAGACCCGGAAGTTACCGCTAAGATCGGGGTCGGAGTTTTTGGGTTCACAAGGGCCCATCAAGGGCCTGGATCCGGGACTTACCGCTACGATCGGGGTTTGCAATTGTGAGACATAGACCTGGTACCTAAGTCGGTACCAGGAATTACATTTTTTCTAATGGTTTTAGGCTTTCAATTTGAATGCCGAGCCACTGTTTCTGTAAGGCACCAAGTTCGAGCCCCGGTGTCTGCATTCTTTTGTACTGTGCCTCGATCCGCGCTGTCTCCGGTGATGTTCAGCACATCAACCTTGTTCCATCCTAACAGGTAATTTGAAATCCTTGCGCCTCTCTTCTCTTACCCCCACTATGTAACCTTCATATGTAGATAACTGTATGTTTTGCATTGTGGTTCCCTGACCAGTCACCAGAAAATGTATCCAAGCACACCAAGTAGAATGAGGTGGACAGAGGTCTATCAGATATCTTTGCATGCCCTGAAATAGTTGACTCAGTTGTCACAATGTTTTTTCTGCCCCACCCCTTAGTGCATAATGATAGTCCTTTTTTCTCCGAATCGCCAGTGAAAATAAAACATGTAACCTGATTTTCCATAGTATGTGGTGGTAATTTCTAGTGTTGTTCACAGTCGGGCCCAACCCAGGCCCTTTCCAAGCTCACAACCCGGGCTTGAGCCCGGGTCTCGGGGTAGCCTCAGGCTGCATTTTCACATTTTCAGTTCCAATCCTCTGTTTAAGGGAACCAGAGTTACCTAAGGGTCAAACTTGATGAACTCCGAATATGCTTCCTTGAGGAGGTATGGAAGATTTCGCTCCTTTGATGGAGTTCCCAATCTGGAAATACAAGTTCAAGAACTGATTTCGGAAGGGTCAAAAGGCCTCCTATTGGGAGCATTTGACAACTCTGGAACACCAAAATCTAACCAGCCCATGCTCAACCTAAGGTAGGGTCAGCCCGAAATTTTCCACGACCGAGAAAATGTGTCCAAGTACACCATTGGAATGAGGTCTCCCTCTGCCAAATATTTTTGCATATGACTCAGCATGTATTTTTTTTATACGCCGGACCTCGCCCCTGGACTCGAATACAGTCGTTTGCATAATTCCGTGAAAACATGGGGAAAAAAATCCCCTGTGCACGCGATGGGCACCGAGTGGTCAAACAGGGGCCAGGGCATGAAAGATTAACCAGCCATCTGATTACCTCTTATGCTATTGGGCGTGTATTCCGACATAAAATGCCTTCTTCATGCTGAAGGGCTGTATCTGATTACCTCTTATGCTATTGGGCGTGTATTCCGACATAAAATGCCTTCTTCATGCTGAAGGGCTGTGGATACACCCAGCACAACTCAGCACCGCTCGGATCGGTCACGTGCACCGGTGCTTTTTTTTTTTTCGCGTTTTCACAGAATTACTATGCAAATAGCTGTGATAATTTGATTACCTTTCTGACCAGACCCTTCAATTTTCTAAAAATAAGCACGAGTTTTTGCCGGGCAACGCCACGGCCCTACACCCCAAGTTAATACTGTACCCTGGTCAGTGGTTCGAACCTGACCCTGAGCACTATTTCACATTGTCTCCAGTGTCTTACCTATCTGCGAGTTTGACCTTGACTGTTATAAATGGGAGTTGGAAGCAACAAAAAGGAAGGATATATCCTACTATATTCTGAACCCGGGGTACCACCAGAGTTGGGCTCCCTGAGATCCTATTTGCTCGATGTTTGGCTGTTTTGATTGATCTGCAAAAAGAGCTTTCGTTAGTACTCACAAAATTTTAAGTTCCTCTGAATTTTCCTGGGTCGTTTCAAGTGGGGGTTCCACAGTGGGGCTACCCGAGATTCTGTTTGCTCAATATTTGGCTGTTCTCATTCATCAAAATTTTATTTGAATGGGACACACCATTTCAGAACGTTAATGAGCATCTCGGTAGCTCCTGTGAATTTTTCTGGGTCGATTTAAGCAGGGGTGCCATAGTGGGGCTCCCCGAGATTCTGTTTGCTCAATATTTGGCTGTTCTCATTCATCTTCAAAAAGAGCTAGCTCACAGAATTATTGGTCTGAAGTAGACGAAGAGACAAAGCTACCGCTGGCTGGATGCCTATTGGGTTGGTTAGAATCCAAGTTGACTTTGTTTGGTAGTGGGGACGCGACACGTACCATCACGTGGTGTTCGGCCTTGGGTAAGATTTCTCAATTTTGAGTGCGGTATTATTCTAGTGGGATAGTGATAATATGATATGTGGTACAAATATAGTTTTCAAAAAATAAGCTCGAGTACACGCCGGGCAACGTCACGGCCCTACACCCCAAGTTGAACTATCTACAATATTCAATTCATCTATTGATTTATCTACTCTACAATAACATATTGACACAGATTAATATTTTCCTTTATGCGGTGTGTGTGTGTGTGTGTTGCATCTGAAGGATCCCGTTGATCGGACTCTATTCAGCACAAGATATTGCTTTAGGCTAGACATATTGGTAATGTACGGAGTGCAGTTTTCAAATTCGCCGTTTCTATTTCTTTCCGGGATCCACGACGCCATTAAAATCGGCATGCGATTTTGCCGAAGCACGACCTCGATCCAGTGCCATCCCAGTTGGTGGTGCAACCTGAACTGAACGTTTCTCGTCTCGAGTCGTGCTTCCATGCTGCTTCAGCAACGTCGCAAGTTCTGCGCGCCCAAGCCGCATCGCCATCTCGAGCAGCGTTTCCCCGTTCTCGGTCCTCCTATAAACGGGACCTGCCACCTCCACACGCCGCTCAAGCAAAATAAACTCAGTATATCCAATCGCATTATACTCCACCGCGCGAAACATTGCGTCTCGCAACCCAGACAGATAATCCACTAGCACAAGACCGTGTCGATAAAAGGCCTCGAGCGTGGCCATCAGCGCCCCGCAGGTGGCGTAGTCGCATAATGGATCGCCGGTGGGCGAGTGAGAAGAGGGCGAGATATAGTTCCAGAGCATTCCGAGGAAAGATGGTGACAGGAGTTGCTCGAGAGACCCGCGATTTCGCCCCACCCAATGTTCCCAAGCCTGTGGGTCGTCCGACGTAGGTCGCAGAAAGGCGATTGATTCCACGATGGCGCGGTGTACGGTCCGGTTGACGGACACGCTGTGCAGCCATGAGAGCGCGCTCATCGTGAGCGCAAGCCGCTTCTCTCGGCTGTCGGTGATTGTGAGCTCCATAGGCCGAAGCGATGGCGCAATGATGCTCGGATGAAACACCTCCTTGGTTCTTGGTTGACCGAGGAATTTCAGGAGCGTGAACCACCCCAGCTGAAGTAGGCGGAAGAAGCTATGAATCGGTCGGTAGAGGACCGGCACTCTGTAGGGCGTCTCGACGGCGAATGCAGTCAGCAGGATCGTTCCGAGGTAGACCACAAAACCAGTAATAGCGACTGCGACAGTGGTCCACGTGGTCGAAGGGTTCAAGTTGTAAATGAAAACGATAAAGGCGAGAGCAAAGATGCCCAGCGAGGTGTGGAGAAGGAGGGGCTGCATCCCGACGATTTCTGGAAGGCGCCACTTGTGAAAACTTTGGAGGCGAAGTTGGTGGCTCAGAACTCGGTCCTTGGCATCTCCCCACTGCGGACAGCGGAAGCACTATATATTAGTGCCCCAGTATAACCCTAATATGGTGCCTGAAGCACTTGACATTAGTGCCTCGAAACACTTACATGTAGTGCCATGTGGCCAAAATTTCACTAATTTGTAGTGCTTTTCGGTGTTCATTAGTGCTTCGAGGCACTAATATGGAGTACTTCAGCGCACTAATTTCCAGTGCTCCGAGGCACTCATTCCGGGCCCTCCAGTTGAGTTCGTATCTAAATCAATATATTCAGATGTGTACTACTACATAACCTCGAGTATCTACATAACGACCCCCGAAATGAAGTACCGGCGTTCACCGAAACCACCGAAGTCCCTGCATCGCGCCGGGAAGAACCTAGAATGAAGTAGATTCAGCTAATTCAAAGTGAAAATGGTGAAAGACGAACCATTTCGCACCTGAGGAGAGTAACATAGAGCTGGATGCGGATGAAGGAAGGATCCGAAAACGGAGATCAGAGCAACGAACAAGGACAATAACGAGCACGTACCGCTGTCGACACTTATAAATGGCGCAGGTGGAGGCTTTCGACGAAGGGATGGTGAGCGGCCGAACAGCATAACATAATCACGGAGTCGCGCGAACATGCTCGATCGACGGCCGTGGTTTCAACGCGAGAGGCAGTGCTATAACGAAGGAGGATGCATGTGAGTGAGAGAAACAGGAAATATAGAGAAAAGACGCACAAGAGGAGGCAAGTCTCCCAACCGAGAAGCTAGTCAGAACAAGGGCCGGCTCGGGCGCGGCGCTGTGAGAACATTGGGAGATAGTGTACAGCGGCCCAGCTCGTGAGTATATAGCTAAAAAGGAAGACGGAGCTCACAAATGAGAAAGAAAAGGCTCAGTGGCTGTACAACAAAAATCTTGGCTTCGAGAGGGATTAAATATGGTGGGCAGAAAATCGGGCTGACCGCGGGGATCGATGCGGAGCGCGGCCGCGATTTGAATTCAGTATAGCTTGGAGGCCGAGGAATTTAGGAGCTGCATGAGTGAGGGGTTGACGTGAGAGGGAGCGGGCACTGCGCGCATTGGGTGAGAACTGAGGAATTAAAAACACACGAAGGGGTATGGAAAGCAGGGAAGGTGACAAAGCCTGCAGCTCACGCACCTCACCGAGACGTCTCCGGAAACGGTGAGTGGCATGAGCGATGAGAGAGGGGTGAAGAGAGAAAGGAAATAGACGCACATGTCACAAATCGGTGCCAGTACCGCATCTTCGACTACGCGCTGCCATGGCCCGAATAATCCTTGGGTAGGTCATGATCCGGCGCTGATCATTGTCGACAAACCACATCTATCCGCATGAGAGTGAGATGAAGAAATCACAAGGGACGAGCCACATGAATCCGACGGATAGATGTTACGTGGAGTTAGCGCCTCCGAAACGGGACAGCAACGACATGGACCGCACCTCATAGTCTCTGAGGTTCAATGCACGACGAGGCGGAGCAAGTGCACCACAGCGCCTGTTGAATGCAGGGTGGGATGGAGACAGGTTACGCACACAGTAAGTACAAGCTCACCACAGTAGTTGGTTCATGCCGTCCTCTCCGGCCACGAATGAGAGATTAAGTTCCGCTTGAAGTATAAGCCAAAGGCCGGGCAGGAAGCATAAGGCATACGAAGTCGGCGAAAATGAGCAAACTCACGCCAATGCCGACTCTGAACAATCTACCAAGATGCGCGGCATCATTTGGGGGCCCACTAGAGATCTCAGAGAGGGCCATCAGTAAAATGGATTTGATTTAATCCCTGGCACAGCCCTTTTTCGTCGCCCACCCGCCGGGGTCCCTGGTTTGAGTCCATTCGCGGCGAGGGGCTAAGAAAGGGACCGCAGGCAAAAGGATAACTTACTAGCAGAGCTCTGACGGAGTTTCAGCGGTGTTGAGCCCGTATTGCTTCGGAGACGCGTCCTCGTTGGTGGATACCACTAAGAGGCGGTATTCGTGCGTTATTGGATGAGAATGGCCTGGGATGGGGTCAGAAGGCCACCAGAGCAGAGTATAGGGTGCATGAGACCTGCCTAAGTGAAACTTGCAGACGAAAACGGGAGGAGGCGGCATGAGAGTGCGCGACGATGGGAGAAAGAGGAGGCCCCGTGAAGCTCCCGCCAAGGATTGTCCGGAAAAGTGGCTTTTCGAGGCCGAAATCTTGCGATTTCCTTGTCCGAAAAGTGGCTTTTTGAGGCCCAAAATCCACCAGCCCTGTCTGCCGAGTGGCTTTTTGAGCCAATTTTGAGCCGGGATTTTGAAATTTTGCCTTGACGAGGAATGATTTGCAAAGAGGTAAAAAAAGGTCACCCTCAAGGTATCTACAAACGCTAATGGATTGTTCATTTTTCTTGTTCAGAGCACTGGCAACGCGCGCCGGAGAAAAAAATTGATTATTTTTGGGTGCCTCACGTGTCAACCCTTGTCCGATAGTGGCTTTTTTAGGCCGGGGTTGGCCCAAAAAAGTGGCTTTTTCAGGCCAAATTTGGCGATTTTTCCGGACAATCCTTGGCGGGAGCTTCACGGGGCCTGAAAGAGGAGATGAGCGGAGTTTGAAATCGGAGCCTTTGTTTCTAATATGCGCAAACAATCGCCTGGTGTGCCGAGCAAGACCAATAGAATAATCTCGGTGCCAATTCCCGTCAGCCAAATTAGTTCATAGTCATAAATTGGTGAATACATGTTCACTGAAATATTCTCAGACCTATTCATGGAACACACACTCTGGATTATATTACAAGTTGAAAAGGACAGCAATTAAATTGAATTAATTACATGACGGTCAGCGGAGAGCAGGCAAGTGTGAGAGTTAATGGTACAAGGGAATTCTCTGTATAAGTGTAGATAACCGCTAGTCTCCGGCACCATTGACAGCGGCAGCTCGCGTAAAGCTTCTTGTGGTGGAACAAGAAAGCTAGCGGTGTCCGTTTGGGCCAGAAATGACGCCCAAACAGATATGAGTTGGCAAATGTGTGCGAGTCTGCGGTCGAATGTTGTAATTTTTCAGCAAGATCGGGGTTGCCCACGGGCCCTTCCGTTTGCGCCCAAAGAGGAGATATGCATCAAGACAGACTCCAAGGGCGATGTCGTACTTCCCTGAGAAGTAACAATGAGGAAGTTCCTTTCCATCCACAGTGACTTTCGTCTTGCAAAGGGTGCGATAATGGATACCATCGAACACGTCTGATACCTCCTTGTGGCGGTGTTGATAATTATGGCGGTAGAGCAGAGTGTCGATTTTTTCGGGGTTGGAAAAGAATGCTTGTAAGCGGGGGATCAGCGGAAGATAACAAAAGAGTCGGCGGGGTTCATTCGCTGCGGTGAAACGTGGTTCTTTGCAGAAATAGCATGATGTTAGATCCGCATAGCGGCCAGTGTACGCGTGGCATGAATTGGGGCAGCAATGATACCAGACAGGCTCAACACGAGCCAAGATCGCAATGCGGTGGATCATTGCCCAGTGCGAGCTGACATCCATCTTGTGACGAAAGGAGAACCGCATTTGCGCGAAGGCAGCGCGCAGCATTTTGGAAATCAGGTCCAACTTGAATGCCCGGATATTGTCTCTGTCTTGTTCCGCTAGAATTTCATTTCCTAGAACAGTGTGAGCTCCAATATCCACACAGGAAATATCAATGCATACGAATCTCCCATCAACTTTCCTCGTCCTCCGGGAAAATCATGTCATCCAGCTCCTTCGTCATGTCTTCAAGGGATTTAGGGACATCTCGATCCAACTCCTCGTCAAAAAGTAACCAATCTTCAGTACTATTTTCGACTGGGAAACCAGCCGCACTAGGAAACCAGCCACTTGGTCTCTACTGAGTCAGGATGTTCATAAATGTGCAAGGCTGGGGTTTTGGGAAGGAATGGGACCTCTAACGATGGTCCAAAGCGTTTCTCAACCGAAAGTGAAGTTCGGATCAAAAGTTACAGCACGTGCAATATCGGCTGAGACGCTCCGAACACCGGATTCTTGTCCCCACACGCTTGTTTTCGCTTTTTCTCCACCAGTTCTCCGTCTTTCGACGACCGCCTGGGCTTGTTCTACTCCCACGATTGACGGCGTGAATCCCTGAGAGCATCCAGCATGCGATCCCCCCACGAACTCTTGCTGTGGCCTGGATACATCTCGGCTTGAGTCTTGAGTGGCTCAGGCTTGCCACGTTCACATCGGGCGACCCGTCGATGCTATGGGTCTGGAATGTGGTGAGGGTTTTTGACATTGGGAATCTTACAAACTGGTGTGTTCTCAAACTTTAACCTCACTCAATTTCCTTCTCACTGCTGTCCTCTACCCCAAACAACCGGAATTTGGTACCCGAAACGTTTCAATTTTTTTTGGGAAGTCAGCAGCATCTTGGTATGTGGGTAAGTCCCGCAGTATGTGCGAATACTTCATATTGAATGATATATACTTCATTTTTTGGCCGCCACCGCTGTTGGGCCCGATGCGGCGCTTGGGTAGTCAATGATCTGCGATTCCGCAGGTTCCGCATCCATCACAAGCCCATATTTTCCCCACCCTATTGCATGTATCTAAACCTCAACCATACATAATGTTCAGTAGACTCTCCCTGTATCATTCCTGAACGAAATTACCATAAGTTTGCGCCTGTGGAACTTGATTAACAGCGTGGCCGGTTTCCTAGTATTTGGTTTTGTTGGGAATGCCGGCGGAAATAAATTCGCCGCTTCATCGGCACTTCGTGTAAAATCGGGAAAATGGTGTTCAACTATTCGTAGGGTACCAGCCTTCATTGTAATCTGTGGTGGATCATATAGGGATGTTATTACTCTCGAGAACCAGCCATAAATGCTAAGGTGGCCGGTATCCCGGTTGAAAATAGTATTCCCCAAATCTACATCTTCCTCCGAGCATGAGCACGAGTCAATGTCCATGGATTCCGGGTGTACATGTGACTGGTCCGCAAGAGAGCCAGGATTGGACATAGTTTCCTCCATCAGGTCACTTTCAGATTCCATGTCGACATCGGTCAAATTATTGTCACATATAATGTCGGCGAGCGGCTGTGGCGTAGGATGTGGAGTCGCAGATGGGAGAGATGGGCTCATTTCAACATCAGATTGCTCAGATTCCGAAGGCTCCTGCTCAAGTGGATCCGTATTCTTGTAATGGCGCCGCCGAGTGCGTTTTGAGAGGAATTTACCGCAAGTGGGCTTGCAGTGACAGAATTTTTTCTTTCTGTTTCCTTTTCCCATGCTCAGTTGGAGCCCACATGAAACATTAAGAAAGCAAGTAGGTGCCGTGTGACATGGAATTTTTTTACTCAAGAAAGCCGAGCGGCGAGAGGAGCACGAGAGATTATGATCCTGATAGTGACAGGCCGACGAACAGGCTTCGGATCCTCGGGGTAAACTTTCTTGTGTGATAACAGGCGTGTAGCTTGCAGTAAGCTTGAGAATGGTAGAAAAGAAAGGCAAGAGAACCGGCGGCAGCCAGATGAGAGGAGACGTCAAGGAAAGCCGCGAAGGCCAAATACGGACTTACATTCGGTGATCGCCGCCCACACAGCCACTAACGGACATCACGGAGTCGATAAGATCAAGATAAGATAAAAAAACAAAAGCATGCACCGATATGAAGTACTCGGGAAATTAGTGCCTGGAAGGCACTAACTTAAAGTGCACAGAAAAGCACTATTTCCCAAAGCACTTGATATAAGTGCCTAAATCCGTAGATTAGTGCCTACACACTAATATGTAGTGCTTTTACTGTTTACAGTGTCCCGCGATGGGAGATACATAAACCTATGATCATGCGCACCTCAATTCAGAGCAACGGCGAGTATAAGCATGGAATCTCTCACCTGAAGCCACTGCAGGACCAGCCCGGAGGCAAGAGCTGTACCAATAGAGATAGCTAGACTCGTGTATTCAAGCACGTTGATCCAGATATCGCTGGTGGTGTATTTACGACTATCAACATGGATGGTCGGCGGGAATGGAATCTTGGCAATCTCAGAAGAGTTGCCGTTGGCGCGGAGAAGGGGGATGATCTGCTCGAGAAGGAGCTCATTCGTGATTTGCGCCTGGTTGGGCTGGAACGCCTGGCTCGTTTGGACAACGAACGTCGCCACGACGGCAGAGAATATCGCCGCCTACACCACAAAACAAGTCATGTGCTCCAAGAATCAACTCGTCTTAAAGAGATAAGTACTTACAAACACGAGGACGTAGTTGACGGTGTCCTGGAATCCATGAATCATCATTTCGTCACTTCTTCCTGCTTCCTTCAGATACATGTCCCACAGAACAGAGTCGCCATCCACGTTGGTGTCAATTTCTCCGCGCGACCTCAAGTCTGAGGCTCCGCTGGCATTTGCTCGGGCTTGGTAGGGTGGCATATTGGAAAGGGAGATCACAGGCGCTGGTTGGTTTGCGATTCCCTGAACAGCGCTCGAGGAGGCCGCGCTCGAGACAGATGAGTAAATGAGACAGATTAGTGCGTTGTAAAAAAATGCGTGAACTTACCCTACTCCTGCTGCGGTTTCATTGGACTGCAAAGGTATTTGGTTCCGCTTGTTTATGGACGCCACAGTTTCTTTCTCAGAACGTAGGGCCGATGATGAAGCCGTCGGGATAGTAGTGGTAGAAGCATCGCCTGAGATTGGGGTCAAAGGAGATGCACGCGAGGGGAAAGAGAGTAATGAGGCCATAATATTGAACCGATGTGATGACCGAGAGCAAGATGCGGTGGATGGGGATGTCTTTCCAGCGCAACAGCCGATGTCGCGACGAGCACAGCTATTTAGGCGATCAACAAGCGCTCTGGCTCGTATTTTTCCAAAAGTGCTCGCTTAGTGGACTTTGGAGGGCGGATGGGACAGCACCGGCGGATTGATATATCAACACCCCATATACCACCTGGCAGGGCCGATAGGATCAGAGCATATACAAGGCCAACTATTTGAGGGGTAAGCACAGCGGTGAGACGAGTGCGGAATAGATGGATTCACTAACGGTTCCACTTGTTCTTGACCTTCAAAGGGAATATGATTTGACGGTATTTTGAGCAAGGTTTCCACCTGACAGAAAAACATGAACAACTTCGCGCAGTTGACCACTTGGGCGTTTCGGGTAGAAGTTGCGGTGGAAATAAAAATGGTTATCTTATCAAGGGACAGCTAAGTTATGCGCCGAACTACCAGAGTAAAAATCAATTCCACAGGCAATGACATTGGCGCCGTCGTAACTTTGAATAGAATTGAATTGGGACAGCTCCCGACGCGTATGGCGAGACATGGGTGCAGTTGAACGGACAATAATAGAGCCCATTGTATAGGTACTTGGGCGTCCATCGCCATTCAAATGATCCAAGCTTACGGAGAAAAATGCGAGCTTTCACAGGCCCTTCATCTCAATGTTGTTTGGTGGGAGAATCTTTTGAATGGTACTTAACTTTCTCGAGACTTTCTCCTGCGTGCGTGTGGAAACAATGCTCAATGAATCAAAGGTGCCTGAACGTAACACCGGCGACAGTAAATAACCCTTCCAAAAAGGCCGTACGAGCACGAGAAAACAAAGACGAAAGGGTGTTTGGATGCCGCAAAGTCGACTTCGAATATTTGTTCATGACATTTGCTATGTTCTCCTTTTATTTTATTTTATTTTCAGTAAGACTCGAACAAAGTCGTCAGCTCCAGAGAGCATACAGCAATTTCTCAGCCAGAATTTGACATTAGGAATTTCGAGAGAGATGCCTCCAGGTGTCAGAAACACTGTCGGCATCCCACCACTTAACCTTTCCGACTGATCGGAGTTCTACCATCTCACTACGAACTCGATGTGGCGGCCAGTAAATGATATATCTGTCCCGCGTTGCCGACGAGACTGACATTGAATATGAGCGAGGAACGGGGGAATTTCCTGTTGAGCGTGGCTATGTACTTCGGCCCACCTTGTGTTCCGTAGATTGAGATTTTCTGATTTTGCTTTTTGATATCCTGGAGTCGGGGTGAGATAACTGCTGGCTCACGATGGAAAGAACGAATCGGGGATTGATCGGGGAAGGAGATGCAAACACCGATCATGATCATCTGCCAACGTCAACGGCGTCTTCTCCCGGTCTGCACTCCCCCCGCTCTCCACACGCACCTCGACTCGAGCTCGCTAGGGAATCGCACCGTACGTACCGTATACGGGTGACCCAATACGTGGATACGGACACGTATTCGGATACGTACGGTGGGCAAAAAGAGCGCTCGACGGCGGTACGGTACGGTATGGGTAAAATATGTAGGTATATGTGATACGTACGGAATCAAAGGAACTTTCTGCCGATGCTCTGATACCAGTGGCAGCTCGTGAAACGACTCCCGGACCCTCTGCGCTCAAATTTGTTCGCCTTGAAGTCAACGCAGTGAACAAGAGTTGATGAACTGCTTGTACATACCTACAATTCACACGGTTTCAGATCCCAACATCCACCATGCTGGTAGGACCTGTCATTGAACATGATTTATTCTCGCTGCCGTCTATGTCTCTAACCTGCCGGGAACACATACGGATTCTCTTCACCGCGGCTTTACCTCATCGTGGCGACTCTACGGGCGCTCATTCGTATCTCGCACACACGTAACAATTGGCTATCAGCGGCCAGCGCTCGAGGGTTAGCGCTTTAACAATCGCGGACATCTGCTCTACCTTGAAAATAGATGTACTCAATCTCCGCCGGAGCGTTTCTTGGTGTGTGGTAGCGACGCCACAGTACTTAGGCGCCTTTCCCACACCGAACGTTTCGCAGGGTTAATGGAATCACGGATGCTACTGTTCGATGAAGTTCGACTTGCAAGAGTTTCTTGTCCAGAAGCCGGTGTTATTGCTTCAAGATTGACCACGGTCCAACTCAGAATATGTGGGTGGTTATCAATGGGTGGGATACGTACGGGGGCTACTCTGACCGTCCCTTTTCAGAATGTACTTCATGTGCTTGCATCATGATTTCCCCTGAAGCATGTCAGAAGAAGCGCCCCCGGAGGCGCTGGGGCTGTCGGCGGGCGCTTTTGCGGTGAAACGGTACACTTGTGTGTAGCCGTGAAATCTGATTGATAAGTAAGAGCGCAGCGAGTGACCTCAACTAACACCCAAATCAAATCTAATCAATTCACAACTTCTCTCAAGTATCTCGTGTGTGTGTTCGGGGGTAGGGTACGGATCACCCGCAAGAGTTCAATGTCAATTCGGAGTCTTTGTTTTATTCTAGGGTGGGTGAGAACAGGAATAAAGTGGGTAGGTTCAATTAATTACACTGCTGAATCTGTCCGAGCTTACAGCTTCTAGGAAATTCGATTCGCAGGTAAGTTGTTCTGTGTGAGAGAATAGATAAAACCAAGTCCCGAGCTTACAGCTACAAGGGTTCAAGGAGTTTGAGTCTGAGTAGATACTACTGGCTTCAAGTCTTCACGACGAGCACTTATGCAGTCTATAAATCCAAGTCCCGAGCTTACAGCTACGAGGGATCAAGGAGTTCGAGCCTGAATAGACAATACTGGCTTCTAGTCTTCACGACGAGCACTTAGGTAGTCTAATATTCAGGTATCGAAGGTCTCAGTTCTCTCGGTTCAATAATCTCAACACCACTTCTATTCTGTCTCGAGTCTACTCAAGCACCCGGAAAATGGGGGGAGAGTCTACTGCCTACATACGAGTAATCCTACAGCTTTTATACAAGTTACAGATAATAAAAGGAGATAATATCCAAATGGGATTCTGCTTTTGCTCAGTCAGCCCGCAACCTGTGACAGGTCTAACTGTGCCTGTTCGGGTTTCTATACCCATTTGGTTATATTGTCTGTTCCACACCTCGGCATGCCATAGTCCTTAATCGCATCACCGCTGTGTGTGGGAACTTGATCGGCCAAAGGAGACCAACAATTCAATTCCTCATTAATCCTGTTTTCGGGATCATGCCCGATGTCTTCACCACAATGAAACACTCGGAAAGAGCATGGCATAATTCTGGTTCTGGCCTCGGTCCGTGCGCACTCATTCAGACTCCCATGTCGCTTCCCACTGCCCTTGATCACCTCGAACACACTAATGTAGTGCCCAGCAGAGGCTCTAGTCACAATTCTGGTCCTTTTAGGTACCATCCTCGAGTACTATAGCTCTTGTTATGCTGGCTTTATGGTTCCTGCGGTGTAGTACACCATTCCGGGCTGAATGTGTACCCTCAATTGTATCTCACTCGGGTAGTAAATGATTGGTTGAAAATCGCGAAAATGCGTATTTTCATGCATGCATGAATGCATGCCTTATCAGCGGTACTTCTGACGTGAAGCCGAAGTACGTCACAATAGGACCCATGATAATACGTGGGAAGGCCTGATTTTTTTGCGGCCAAAATGTCAAGACTGTTTTCAAAAAAATTGTCAGGATTTCAACAGGCCTACGGCCCAAAATCGGCCCAAAAATGTCAGGATTTTTGCATCAGGCCTAATTTTTTTCCCAGAATAGGTCATTTTTTTCAAAGAATTTCCGGCCGCGGGCGCTTCCAGTGCGCTTCATGTCAGGATTTTGACCAGGCCTTCTGGGCTCGGAGATGTGTTTTGTCAGGATTTTGAACAGGCCTAGCGGCCAAAATTTTCCAAAAATGTCAGGATTCGCATCAGGCCTACAGACCCATTATCATGGGTCCTATCACAATGCGCCTCAGATTTCCAGAATTGAGTCAAAAGGGCAGGTGATTTAATCAATCGAGGGGTCACATACGGTGCCGATAATACCGCGCGAAATCAGACATGGTCAATCGTCACATTCACTGGACCCGAGAGGTTCCCAACTTCGGTACTCACGGGGATTTTGGCGCTTTGTTCAAACTCATTTGACCGCTGGACAGAAATTATTATTATGCCGTCAAGAAGATTATATGTATGTCAAAAATCAACCTCGGCCATCCCGCGTACCGCACCTAGGCTGAACACAGTGATTAGCGTTAAACCGCAAGGCACCAGCTGCCCGCCATGTTCCCCACCATTGCCATCGGCGTCGCTTTCATTTTACACGCCTTTCTGGCCTCCTGGTCGAGTGTAAAAGTATATGCGACCCTCACCAACATAACAATCGACGATACGAACAGTACCTTCTGGACGTGGGCGGGCTCATGGCACACGGTGATGCCCTGTGTCTCGTGCAGACGCTGAAAAAGAGTCTGATTCGGTCCTCACATGTTATAGGTGACACCCAGTACGCCATGCCTGGACCCCGAGTGCAGCGCTCAACCTGACCCTGGACTGGCGTATAATTCAACCTGGCATGACGGCTCGGGACTGGAGATTTTGACGCGACTGCCGCGCACTGACGCGGCAGTAACGCGGAAGTGACGCGGCAGTGACGCGGCGTGACGCGCGATTGACGCGGCACTGCCGCGCCGCCTGTAGGGCCTCGTATATTGTTTCCCTTGCTTCCAAACCACTTCAGGCAAGGTTTAATGACTCTAATACATCATTTAGTACCTAGAGAACGGATACCAAAATGTGAGCAGGTACTAATGTCTAAGCCGTGCTTAAGCCACGCTATTAGTCGGCATTTTGACTAAATTTTTGACTCGCCTTGCTGCCCAATGCAGCTTTTTTATGTTCGAAAACCTTTAGGATAGTCAGAACGACGAAGAAATTTAGATTCGCAAGTCCCTTCAACGATTAATCAGTATATATATGCCCCAAGTTGAACTATCCTGCCTGGACTCTGTATTTAACAACCTCACATGATGGTTCTTAACTGTGAAGGGCCCCAATTCCTTAAAACATTCTACTCAACCAGAAGTAGCCACTACCTTTTGGTCCCATGGTCCCTTGGTCCGCAAATAGTGAGGTGATCTGCTTCACATCTTGGTTTATGTAAGTGCGTGCACCTTCAGCTGTTGGGGGACTTTAGTAGACTGATAATCTTGTTTGACATTAGTTAACTTCATAAGAACATGAGTAGTAGAATTTGAAATTGAATCGGAAAGCATTTGAGTGAGGTAGTCAAAAATGGCTGGCATGCAGCCCGGGTCAGCGGGAAATCACTTAATAGGTGCAGGTTGACACGGCAATTGACGTGCCGCCTCGACCTGTTCAACCAACGCTCCCCACCTCCAGTTCAAGTATGGACATTGTTTACAGAAAGACTTGACTCGAAATTTTGGAACGTCAAGCCTATATGAAATCTTCAAATAGCCTAAACCATGCGGTGTATACTTATTGCCTCCAAACCATCCCATTTTCTGACTTGCTTGGAGTCTTGTTCCAAGCACGGGTGGAACATCAAGCAGAAAATATTTACGGGGAAATTGCTACAAGTCACTTCAAAGGAGATCCCAAATACCACCACTTAAACTGACCCGGCAACTTGCGTGCGAAGGTTAATTGATCTCACATGCTCGAGATTGGTCCCTATGCACAAGTTTAGAGAAAGCTGACGATTTATACGAGACTCTGTGGTCTGAGAGAGTAGGATCTGAGTAATCCCTAGCCAGCGTAGGTCAAATCTTGATCTGGTTATGTTCAAATTGTTGCGGCAAGCTGCAATCAGATTAGCATTACACTATATTATTTTGAGCATGCCAGCCTCACAGCCTGGGATATGGATCTGATTGACTTGTGTGCCACTACTATATGATATCAGATATGATACGACTCCGGGTATAAATGTTTACAACTACTTCCCAGTCGGAATTGAACCGTGGGAAGGGTTATTGCTTCTGCTCAATTTATAAGCATGGAATCCCTTATGCTGTTCAAATTGTAAAAAATACCTGCGCCCGAGAAATATTTCTTGCGCGAAGTGATTGTTCGAAATCATGTGCGCGAAAGTCTACAGAGTATCAAAATACCTCTTTACAGCCTTCACAGCCTTCTCGGAGAATAAATTGTCTGCCCCATATTTTCGGAACATTCAACAATGCATCAGTAAACCGACCAAGAAATATAACCATTCACAGCCGTCGATTTGATGGGTGAGCGACGGGAATGGGCCATTGCGTAACGGTCCGTCGAGTGGTTGAAAGTTTTCTTGATAGAACGGGACCGGCGACGGGACAGCCGTGACGGGTGCACGCTGTTGTGGAATTGAGAGCGGCTATTCTTGCCGATTTGGCGGCATATTACCCCGCAGCATGTATCATAACAATGTTCTAGTTCCATGTTGAAGAGCTAAACCAGTCAGTACAACCAATGTGTCCCTTTATGAGCAATTCTACAAGTTCCGCTGTTTTGCAGTCTCCACATGCCCTTGTTGGACTCAATTTTCTGGAATAATTTGTTCTTTGAGCTCGTGGCTACATGCCCCAGAAATAAATTTGTGAGTTCAGGATGAAAGAACAGGATCCTAGTTCACTGGCGAGATAGCCTGGCAGGAAGGTGGTGGGTGCTTAACGAAAAAAATAGGAGACTTTGTCAATGAAAACTTTTGGTTTGGTCACCCCACATTGAGGTTGAATGAGGTTTTGAGTTCAAGATTGAAACCGGAACTGGACCTCTAATCCAGATCATGTGTTTGGCTAGACGGTGTAAAATGCCTGTAGCTTTTGCAACGCTCCACGAAGTCCTTATATTTTGCTTGAAGAATTGTGCCCTCCATAAGATTATGCTTTGAGAATGTCTAAAATGTAACATAGGCTAATGAAATTCCCTGGAATGCGGGAGAAGGCATAAAAGGCCGATCACTTTTTGAGTACCTCAAATCTCTATATAGAAGTGCAAGGAAAGTAGATACATGCTCTCTCCCTAAATGTATTGGGCCAGACTCTTTAGTTCGACTTTCCCTCTCGAGAAGCGGGCCGACAGTTCAAGAAATATAGTTCGTCACACAAGTATTGGAGAAATATCAAGAATAGGTTGTGTTACTTCTATTCTAATTTATATTTGGAAGAATGTTGCTGATTTAAATTGCTCTAAGGCTCGGTTCAAGAAGGTTATCGGCTTTTTGACACTGCAACTGGTCCCGTGAGCCAAACATGACCAAAACTGCCACTTTCGATCGGGCAGTTGCCCGTCCCCACTGCAAATGTGTTTGAGCTCAGCTGGGTGTTAGCCACACCCCAGGATTGGCGCGCTTTGGCGCGGCAGTGGCGCGCAGAGACGTGGTACTGACGCGCCAGTGACGCGGCGTTAACGCGCACTGACGCGGCATTGACGCGCACTGACGCGGCATTGACGCGGCATTGACGCGGCGTCAGCGCGGCACCGGCGCGGCGTTGACGCGGCAGGCGGTGGATTTAAAGCAGCTTCCCGACATTCTGAGATGTCATTGAATGTTTCCTTCCAAGTTTAAAGTAGTTTGCAAAGGCTGGATCACAATGTTTTTTAAAAAAGCGGGACTTCTCCTACAAAAGAAAATCATATTTGACCTGAACAATGTCAGCTCCTCTCCTATCTCTTATCTGACTGCTTCTGAGTGTAGTTTGAGTCCATTTAAAGTGTAGGAAAGATCACCAGTAAGTTCAATAAATGCCGCGTCAACGCCGCATCAATGCGCGTCAACGCCGCGTCACTGCCGCGTCAGTGCCGCGCCGGTGCGCGTCAATGCGCGCCTGCCGCGTCATTTTTACCAGACCCTGACGGCTCCCTCCGCTCCGGTGCATTCACATTCCAAGGTGCGTCGAACGCTTGCTGCCTCTTTTCGTCTGATCAGATTTCGGCTATGCTCTCAGGCGCCGCCGTATACATCTACGGAATCGACGTCCTCGTCCCTCAGGCTGGGAACATCTCATTCGCAGTGACCAGCAATCCATCCATAGCGGGTTTCCACTATTATGGAGGCTCAGGCTATGTGTACAATTCGCTGTTTTTCTCCGCCAGCAATCTGGACTCGACGGTCCAGCATACGGTGACGTGGATACTTGAGACCAGTTCTTTCGGCGGGGGTGCAGGGTTGTTCGATTATGCTGTAGTAACTCTCAGTCAGCCAGATGGTACTTCCAGTATCCCGAGCAGCCTCACTAATACTAGTACTGCGGGGAGCCAACCACTTGGTGGATCATCGCCATCGTGCGTCTCACTTTACTGCTAGCCATTAATTGTTTCATTGACGATGGTGCATATTTTTTCCAGCACCCCGCCATCCGGGAGCGCGAAATCTCCGAGCCCCTCTGCTGCAACCGCACACAAGTCTAACACCGGTGCAATCGCCGGCGCCGTGGTTGGCGTCGTCGGCGGACTGGCCATCCTCGGCGCCCTATTCATATTTCTGCGCCATCGGGGGTCACCCGCTGGACAGCCGATTCCAAGCGACCCAATATCACAACCATACCAGACGCCGCCCGCGGGATTCTTTTCCAGCGAGGCTTCACCAGAAACACCAACCATGTCAGCCGTGCCCTTCGCTCCAGTCTCTATGGCTGCGATGTCGTCCGCGCCAGTCTCTACTGCTTCAATGTGGTCCGAGCCAGTCTCAACGGCCCCGATGCCTTCTGCATTAATCCCAACGGCCTCCACAAGCTCTAACTCAAAGCACGGTGAGCAGCACGTTTCAGTCGTTGCACAACATTTTCACATACTAGTCACGCAGCGCCGGTGGTTATGACGTGGGACCCGCATCATCCAGGCGGAGGGCGCACTCGGGATCTTGAAGAGCGACTGCAACATCTGGAGGATCTTGCCGCTGCCTCTCCGCCTGCTTACAGTTAGTAGTATGTCGGTATTGAGAGTGGCAAAATGAAATCTCGGTTGGAGCTGTTTGAGAAAATGTAGCGTCTTATGCATTGTGGTTGAGAATTGAAAACTGAACGAGACGGTCAGGAAACATTTTTTTCTCTTCACTCAGTGTGGAAAAAGAATGCATGCATCTCCCGGCGATGACCTGATACCGAGTTGAACAGGGGATTTCTGCGTGACGATCGTCATTATATGGGCCATATAGTGTATAATAATTGTGCTAAAACGTAGTTAAAAATATGCATCTTAGGTCAGTGGGAAAAAATACGCGTCACTTGGTGGGGGAGGTAATTCACACACGACTTGGTAAAGTGACGCGACTTGTTCCCAACCCTTAATGTCTTCCAAAACATGCAACTTGGACTTGGGATCTTTGCATTGCGCGGAACATCAATTTTTTGGGTTGACTCAGGCCCGAATCGGACTGAGCCATCTCAGATGATGATGAAAAGGGTCCAGATGTGCCCTATGGCCCATGCGACGATGCGACCAGATAAAGACTAACAAGAACTCGAATTGTGGTCGACTCATCGAGCTCTAAACTCCAGAAGCCGTGCCTTCTAGTGTGTACAGCAGTCATCAATCGGCCGCAAAGACCACATCTTATCTTGAGCCGATCCCGGATCAGCATATACGGGGATTGCCGATTCGCCACAGATTCGGTCGAGAGGGTAATGGTGTGTGGATGAGTGGTGTGTTTAAAGTGCCTAAGTTTCAGTTGTGTGTTTTTCAGCACTCAAATACTAGTTGTGCCATTTTTTTTGAAACACAGTCTCGACCTGTGTGTTTTGTCCAACCTTTTGTCCAAGTAGTGTCATTTCTAACGTTTTTTCAAAGGTGTCGAGTTTTTTTAATTATTATACAGTATATGTGCCATATCATTATTAAGGAATCGCAGATGATTTATACGTTCGTGGGAAGAGAGGTTTGCCGCAGGCTGTGTGGCATTACATTCGCTGTCGGTGTCAAATTGAAATAAGCTAGAATTTGGCTAGAATGCAACAGTTATCAGATCATAAATGGCTTAAACGAGGCTTAAAGGATATCTGCGAGATGATATTGGCGCGGCAAAGATGATACAGGAGAAGTCGTTGGAGAGTTCTGAGTGGAAAGATGAGCAGCACGCGACCTATTAGTGTAAGGGATGAGTTGTGCAGAAGTGCCATTGCAAATTCTCGACCGTGAAGAGATTAAGACCCCGAGAAGAGAGCCCGTCACCCGAGGAAACCAAGAGGCCCGTGTGCGCGTTCAGCTAGGACCCCTGAGAATACCGCCGCAACAAAGTAGGATTCAACAGTCCAGACAAAAAAATTGAAAATTGATCCGAGCTGTGATACTAGTCCGGACTGAATTGGTCCGGACCGTCCCGACCTCGGATTCTTAGTCCAGACAGAAATTTTGGGCGCAGGTAGGTTGGATACGGAGTCCGGACAAAATTTCTGATGGCCATTGTTCGACTTGAGTCAACTTGATATATATATTACTGTACGGATGTGTAGGGAGGCAACGCGCCGACGACCGTGACAGGGCACCCCGACCGAAGGCGACGCGACGATGTAGCTGGTGACCGTGACCGTCGCCAATTTGGGCAACCAAAGTCCAAATTTCCTACCTGTTTTTGGTGAATTGGAGGATCCTCAAAGGATCTTAGAGCAATTCTTACGAGTGCCTTTGTAAATTGTCTCTGTTTTAATGGAAATATGAGATTCCCCCTTTATTTAGGAATTTTTCTAAATTGTCACTGTTTTTCATTGGCGACGGAGGTCGTCGTGACCGTGACCCGCCCGCGACGTCGGCGACGCGACGGGCGCGCCGTGACCGTGACCGTCGCCTCCCTACACATCTGTACAGTACCTGCCTTGCAATCAAAACCACCACGCAATCACGGGCCAAGTGAGTGGCCCAGAAATCCATTGTCTGTCTTGATCAGTTATTACTGCGAGAGTATGGGCCACCAAGTGGCACAGAATATTATTCATTTTCCAAACCACCTTTTCTAATCTCACTCATATAAATCATACAATGGCAGAAGTGTCAGGGAAGATGGTAATCCTGTTTACCAGATGCTGCCACGAGCATTCAGAGCTGGTGTAGATGGCCACGAGCTTGAATACTGTTCAAAAGAGGGGGAAGGGTAATATTAATCTACTGGACATCGAGGAGGACGATGGTGTTAATCTAGCATTGTACACAAGCCTTAGATATTTGCTGGTTTTTTGGGGGAATTTATAGGATTTTTTGCAATTTGTTTGACCTTTGAGGTGTAGTCCGGACAAAAAAATCCGAAATTTTCAACGGTGTGAGGTACAGTCCGGACAAAATTTTTGACCTCGTTCACTTGTATAGTCCGGACAAAAATTCCAAAATTTGGAATCTGGAATCCTACCTTGTTGCGGTATTCTCAGGGGTCCTGTTCAGCTGGGGACGGGCCCACGCCATCAGGCAACGTTCCATTCTCCGAATCTTGCCCACTGCTACTCCTGCTGGTCGAAACAATAAACTTTCACGGTATATCCCGGAAAGACAAGGACTCTACTTATCTAAGTCACGACTACTGGCCGGATTATGTATGCCAAGCCCAGGATTCCCAACAACTCTCGCCAACCCGCACCGCTCCAGCCGCCAGCGCAACTGGCTCGCTCGAACTCTCCCTTAAATCATGATGGGGCCATGAAGTGCTCTTTCCCGCCAAACGTCACTCCACCAAAGCCCTTCGATATTTTCTAAACGCCCCCTGTGCATTCTTTTCTTGTGTATCCGATTCGGTTATGTATAGGACATCTTCCGACTCACATAACGCCGTTGCATGTGAACCTTTCGCCTCCAACCATCCCTGCTTCGACTTTGGCTTGCGCACCATCCCGGGCGAGATCAATTCCCCTCGCGAGTACACAAACCCAGGCGGCCTCCCCGGACAGGAATTCGGAAACGATGTGCATATGCGCGAACATCTACATACATGCGCATATGTGACTATGTCTATCCGGCGTGACCGCCATCTCTGCTGATCGACTCAAGGCAGGACCGGTGATTGTGCCCTGTGGAGGTTGGATACTGAAAATCGGCCATTTTGAACTTTTGTCCGGACTTTTTCTATTTTCTCACGCTTTCTGAGACTGCAGAAATCAAATTTTCGCCAAAGCGGTCACTTTCGACTTTTTTGGGTCCAAAAAATTGGTACTTTTTGTCCGGATTTCGATATCCAACCTATAAAAAGATAATCACCGGTCCTCTCAAGGCCGGTCGTTTCGCTTTACCTCTCCAATTTTCTTCTTCCTCTCTTTTCCCGGGCTCGCTGCTCGCAGGTATGCGGTGCAGCCTACGCTCATCCACACGCACCCATTCTTACCCGGAACGTCGTCGTTGGCTAGTGGCAGGCCCCTCGCGTTCTCTTGAGAAGACACATCACGGCTTGCGGGCGCTACGGAGGTTCGATTCCTCCCGACGGTATAGTCTTGATGGGTTCGAAACAATTTTTTCTCTTGAGGTGAGTGATTTGAAAGACATACATAGGACGAATAATCCGATGTTTTACCGCAGATTCCCCTCAGTGTTATCGGGGCCACCGTGTTCTTGAAAGCAGATAAAATTACGGGTGAGTAGGTGGGCCCATAAACCGAATATATTTGCGATTGCGCGCAGCATGAGTATTCATCTCTAGGGCCCGCTTTCTCTCCTTTACGACGCATATGTCATCCAATTGAATTCCCACCTATCTCCCTTGCAGGGAACCCGCGGTCACTGCCTTCGAACACTGACGGTGAGTATCCTCGTATTCACTGTAACATAAAGTTTCATATATATACCCACAACGGAGAAGCCGTCCCTGACCTGTGGTAGGTCCACCTCGAAGAATACGAAATGGGAATACGTTTATCTGAATCACAGACGGCCGCGTGCGAGACTGGAAGGATGGGGAGCAGATGTAGAGAATTCGCATGTAGAGATAGATACACACGGCGGCATGAATCTTCGGGACAAGGAGACTCGGAGCCGCGGCATCAATTCGGCGGGTCAATTGCAGCGGTGTGATCGGAGTGTGATCTGGGCTGCTGCTTGCTCAAAACCACCACCTTCTTCGAGCCACTGAGGCCAATGCGACGCTTCGGTAGAGTATTTCGGCGTACCCGATCTCCGAGAAACGCCTCCTATGACAAACCACCCAAGTACAACGACCATTCTGGCCGCCGCGTTAGCTGACACCGTCGCTTGCGTCGATTCTCGGTGCTCGCAACGACAACCTCGCCTAACGCTTCTCCCCGATTTCAGTGCACACCCCCATATTTTTCGTGCCATCTATAGTGAACCCCGACCTCCCATTCCCCATCCTACCTTTCGCTGGCTGCATTTCGGCATCTTTCTTTCTTCTCGGACCCCTTCCTTTCAACTGTTGAGCCGATGATCCTACTTCTTTCCCCACTCGATTTCTGGGGTGCTTTCTCTCTCTCTGCAGTATTTAGCTGGGTATGCACTTGCAGATTGCCGCTGATTTCTAGCTATCAGATACACATTTGACCTCGCATAATTCCGCCTCCGAGTCGCATAAATTCACTCTCGGACGAGGCCGCGATACTCGCACCTCATCTCCAACCCCATGGCGTACGTCCGTATCTGCTGCCTTTTGCCAATTTCTGTCCACGTATCCAGAAATCCCCGTTCGATTCGGGGTCGGGGTCACAGTGTATCTCTGGAGGTCTTTTCTTTTTCTGTCGGGGTAAGTTGATAAAACTCTCCATTCCTCGTTTTATTCTCCACTAAATCCGATTCTACTTCGGTGCCCTCACAAATCAACCATTTTCATCCATTCCGGGCTCTCCCCGCGCTCCTGTCCGTCCATGATCTTCCAATTCCTCCCGATGGCATAGTACGGGTGTCATTTGTCTGTTTCCTCCATCCAGGTACATCATCTGACATTCCCATTGTAGAGTCTGCAATGACAGCTCATCTCAAGATTCAATATTGAGCTCCGGTTTAGTTTAAAGATGAAAAAGAAAAATCGGGAAATGCAGGCAATGGACTGGGGTACTCTTGGAAATGGAGTCCGACCTGTGAGACGAGGAGGTGCCAACAACTCCCTTTTCCACCGGATCGGCGGCCTTACCGTTAATAGCGCTGTCTTAATCTAGGACATTAGCGTCGTTCAAATATCTCCTGCTTGCTCTCCTACTCATGTCCTGCTTGCTTTCCTACTTGCAAGTAGGAAAAGGAAGTTTGACATGAAAAGGAGCTTTGATGCTCCTTCTGTCAAATTTAGCTCCTACTCTGGTCCCTTTTTGTACTTCCAGTCCATATTTTCAAAAAATAATTTCACCGCTGAGAAGGCATGCGCAAGTAGGTAAAATGTGGCTCATTTCCTACACTTAACATTGCTTGGATTATGTATAAAAAATACGATGAAGTTTTCCTACTCGGGAAAAATGCTGGCTAGGCCGTTCAAAATTGAACGAATCTTCTCCTACTCTTTCATCCTTCTCGGGAAATAATCAATAAACTGAGCAGGAAAATATGCACAGATGTTGTAGGGGTATAAAATAAGAACCCTTTCCACTTTTATCGGAATCCGGGCAGAATTGCTTGCGGGGCAAGAAGTAGGAGCCGGAGTAGGAGAGCAAGTAGGAGATATTTGAACGACACTATTGACTCCGATCAAATCTAGCTCCACATGTATATTCCCGCCCTGCTACTGTCGACTTCTTGATTGAGCGAAGCCGCGTGCTGGATTCATATCAGCGTGCGCTTGTTCTCTCCCACCACAGCTCTCATGTCACACACAGGCTCGTCGGCTCCATCCTACAGATCTGAGGTTCCGTTCAGTATACGTTCTAGGTCGTTGGCCAACTCGGTGTCAACGCGCACGGTCTCTTCGCCTCCGTCCTACAGATCCGCGCCATTGCCGCCGTTGCCCACCCCGCCCCCGCTTTCGCTGGTCACCGCCCCCGACTACGCCGGTACGAGGCAAATTCTCAGTCTTTGATCCTTATCGCTGAAGCGGTCGATGCAGTCCATTATCGCATATACACGCCGAGTGGCGCGGTCCCCGTCAAAGCAGCAGCCAGCCGCCCAGACCCCTTCGTCGGTCGCATACTCGCACGCTCAGTGCCGCCACCGCATCTTGCGAGCATGCTGAAATGCCGAATCCTAGCTGCGGAAGGGCTTCCCGACCGAACGATCTCGGTGGAGGAATCCCCGAAGGCGCAGCTGGTGTCGCCATCGTCCCGATCTTTGCCCTCGGCGCCGTCATCGGTGTCGTCTCGAACATCACTATCCGGAACGCGAAGACTCAGTCGACTTTTCGGTTCAGTGCCATCACCCAATGGGAAACTTGTTCGACGATCTTCTGTTCTTCGGGCGGACAGTACTAGTCTCGCGTCCCCATCGTCTACCACATCTCCATCCGACTACAGGTCCAGCACATACTCGTACGGATCCAGCTCATACCAATCCAGTCCTAGTCCACCCAGTCCCTACCAATCCATCACCTCAACAAGCGGGACGCAGATCTACGCGAGCATGTACGACTCGGAGCCGATGAGAGACGACGCAGCGGTTGAGTTGACGGGTGGTGGGAGGCACGGCGCGAGCTCTGACAACCCGCTTGCGATTGTTTTCCTCGAGGAGCTCAGCGTTGAGGAGAGAAAGGCGCGCCCAAAAGTCGAAGACTTTGCGAGTCGCGAGATTCCACTCGACAGATACGGTGTGCTTTCTATCTCGACTCGCACACACGATTTAACCAGCTACGGGCAGTTTACTACCGTCTCTACAACCGTGACGGCGAGACCAGCTCATCCGCCGCGTTCGACTCCGTCCACACCGCCCTCGGCCGCATCGAGCGCGCACACATAACCCCACCCGCCACCGTCGACTCCCTCAAATCCTGCATCGTAAAAGTGGAAAACAAATGGATTTAGAAATATGCAGACCTGTACGAGGGAACGGCTCCCCGCGATCCGCTGGGGGGAAGCAGCTCCATCGGACGGGAGATGGGAATGGGCGCGGACGTGAATAGCCCGCTGCTGCTGGTACAGCCCGAGAGGGATTTGGGGTTGTTTAATCGGCCCGCGAGGATGTTGAAGACGCAGAAGTATCGGCAGAGTGAGAAGTTGACATATGATATTTTGCAGGGCACGATGATGCAGACAGACGGGGTGGTGAAGGATTCCATGTGTGAGTGTGTGGTGCCGGGGTTGGTGGAGAGGGTGATGATGAAGCGAAGTATTTTTTTTTCCTTCCCAACGGCGCGGCATTGTGCTTATTATCCACAGGATGGTTTGAGTTACTGGATGAGTAGTGCGGGGATTGGTCTTCTTTCGGGTTTTAGTCGTCCACGCAATTTAAAGTCCTGTCACAGGAGGATAACAATATAAACCATATCAAGATATTCAAAATATATAAAGAAAATATTTACAATACTATGGCATATACTGTACAATAAATAGACTTTCATTGAAATGACACCGTCCGCCACTTTCTTACGGAGTGCCACAAGATCAGCAGCGAGGCCCAATTCATTGTGGACTCTCCCGAATACTGAAACTCCAGCAGTCGGGAGGGTTACTCACCAACTGGACGCCATTCGGGATATCCTGCGCACACTACTTGGTCAATCCTTATCTACAGGGCAACAAGCTTCAGGACTTGATTGTGTATGTGGCGAGTCTCTTGGGTCAGCTAGAGGACTTTCTGCCCAACCCTCCGCTTCCTGCACAGACACATATTATTATTTAAATACTAGGGTAAGCCCATCAAAAATTGACGGTAAGAAGAAGGATGTATTACACCTGTCTCCCTCCCTTTTCTTTTAGTTCTGGAACCATCCTCGCTATAGGCCTAGCTCCCATTTTTTTTTTTTTTGCTTAGCCCCTCCTTTTTCTTTTGTCCTGGGCCCATCCTGTCGGACATTCATCAGTATGAGCATTTATCGTAATATACAACAAAGGCCCTTCATTCTCATCCCAGCATGCTTTGAATCCCAACTTCTGCTAAGGTCCTGTGAAAATTTTGCCCCAAGTCTCGGCCGGTGCATGCTCCTGAGTCCTGCCAAGCTCCCAAAGGCCGGGCTTCCGTGCATAATGCCCCGGCACGAGTCCTGCCAAGTGCCTCGGCACAAAGAGACGTTCTGGCCTGTTCTGGCCCCGGCTTGAGTCCTGCCAAGTTTCCAGGTCTCCCGGGGGGCGGCCCCGGTCAGATACTGTCCATAATGTCCCGGAACGAATCCTGCCAAGTGCCTCGGCACGAAAGAGGCTATTCTCAGTGTTTCCGGCCCAGCACGAGTACTGCCCAAGTGCCTCGGCACAAAAGAGGCCCTTCTCGGTCTTCTCGGCCCGGCTCGAGTCCTGCCAAGTTGACGGGTCTTGCCGAGTTTCTCGGGCATGCGTGAGATGCCGGAGGTCTGGCCCATCATAGTTGTGTACTGCTCGATATTATTATATAGACTAGCTCAAGCCCGTGAATAAATTCACAGGCATGAGCAAGTTAAAAGAAGTGTTTTATTACAGAGTTTCCCTGCAAACAATATTTTTGTCACGTAGGCCTCTTCTTTTTTCTGTTCAAACTCCTTCTCCGGGCCCTTCCTCGAGCTCTTGCCAAGAGCCTGTCCCGTTTAAAAAACTCGTGGAGTCATGCAACAGCATGTCCAAGCACTTGCTGTTGGATTTGCACATTTTGCCTCGAAGCTTCAAAGCTTCACTCCATATCTGCAACAACCTCCGGCCTGGCTGCGGCATGATCACATTGGCTCGGCCCTTTCCGCTCGGCACGCCCTCGACCTTGGGCGGCTTTAGCCTTTTTTCTGGTCCGGACCCTTGCCATTGCCAATTACTCCCCACCACTGCTTTTCGGCAAGTTCAAGCATCAGCATTGCAAAGTATACGGCTCACCACATTTGCGGCTTCTTTGGGCCTGACTCGGCCCTGCCGGTACATGGTTCGAAGCACTGCCCGGGCTCTTCTCGGCTCGGTGCGTTCTCGGCCTCGGCATGAGCATGACCGTGGGCGTGCGATTTCGAAAGTTCTTTGATGTTCGTTATACCACCCCATTTTATTATAGTATAGACTAGTGTAAGCCCGTCAAAAAATTGACGGGGAAGTAGCAAGATGTATTTACTGTAGTACTTCACAATATACACTTTTTTGTTCTCATTGCGGCATGCTTCCGAGTTCTACCCAGTGTGCCGAGTCCTGCCCCTCTCCCATGGAGGTTTCAACGCCGGCACAAGTTCCCATGTTCTCGAGTCCTGCTAAGTTCCCGTTGGTCAGTGTGTTTCGAGTTCTACCCCTACCTACTCTCTGAACCCCCCTCCCCCCCTTGTTCCTCCCTATCTTGGTATACCACAACTTGTACCACTATAAATTTCCCCACTTCATACCAATATTTCACTTCCACAGTGCAGGCTCTGAGCGTGTTTGACTCCGTTTTCCTACACATTCATGCCCTGCTCCATCCCTCCTGCATTTAAGCCCAGCTCTGCACTCACACAGGGGGCAAGAATAGACGCACTTGTCATAACCGCATCCTACGCGCACTTGCAACGTCCTTGCAACGTCTTTGCTGCAGACTTGCTGATTCATTACATAATCTAATTAAGCATCAGTGCGTGGGTTCAATTCCGAGCAATGTCATCTTTTCAATTTCACTCCTGCTGGCTGTAATGGTTGGAATACCCTGCACTCTGACTGCTGACTCAAGGCAGTTAAATCCTAGATGCAATATGTCTTTTTATTCAGCTATTATGAGTGTCTGAAAAATACTTGATGCTAATTTAAGCTGTTATTCTTTTTTTTTTCAACCTAGGGTGTCGCAGGGTAGGTCGAAAAAGGTGTTCCCAGATCTCATCTTATTCCTGGATGTGTGGGTGTTGTTTTGACTCCAGTGTGCAAAATAAAATTTGCCTATTGGCCTGGACAATCAGTTGTTAAACTCACAACCTTCCCTCTTCAAGCAATTTATTCAGGTTTTGGGGTCATTGGGAGGTGATATGAGGTGCACATGCTGGCCAGGTGTGCCACATTGGATTACAGGTCCCTACCCTGCACTGGCACTGATGCTTATAGTTTCCATGCACTCACAGCCATTAAGCCAGTGCTGCTCTGTGCCCCAAATCTCATGCTGGTAAAGAAGGACACATCATATGTTTTACCTCCGGAAAGTGCATAGAAGATACAGGTTCAGGCCCGACTCCCAAATAGTGGTGTGTAGTCACTGCAGATAATATCAGAGCAGAAAAAAGGGTTAAATTAACAACAAATATTTCCCAGATGCCCATAATAGCTGAATAAAAAGACACATTGCATCTAGGATTTAATGGCATTGAGTCAGCAGTCAGAGTGCAGGGTATTCCAATCATTACAGCTGGCAGGAGTGAAATTGAAAAGATGACACTGCTCGGAATTGAACCCACGCACTGATGCTTAATTAGATTATGTAATGAATCAGCAAGTCTGCAGCAAAGACGTTGCAAGGACGTTGCAAGTGCGTGTAGGATGCGGTTATGACAAGTGCATCTATTCTTGCCCCCTGTGTCACTCTCATGTCCCTGCCCACAGACCCCTCCTTGCTAGCAGTTGTCCGCCCCACTCACTCACCCCATGTGTCATCCAGACCCCCGTCCTCACTGGAATTTTATATCACAAGTTCCGCGTTTTTGAGTCCTGCTAAGCTCCCGTGGGTCAGTGTGCTTGCAAATTCTACCCTGTGTGCCCAGTCCTGCCAAGCTCCCGTGGAGGTCTCAGTGTGTGGGTCTCGGTCGGGGCAAGCACCCGCATTCTTGACGGTCGAGCCAGGTCAGATACCGCCCTGCATGTAAGCCCGTCAATAAATCGACGGGGAAGTAGCAAGTCAAATTTATTTAGTACTTCACAATATACAACTTAGGTCCCTTGTTATCATCAGCATGAGCCAGAGCTTTACCCAGAATGCTGAGTCCGATCCCTTGGAGGCTTCACCCTTGTTTTCGGCTGGTGCAGCTCCCGAGCTCAAGTTCTTCGCCCTGCTCTCGCTGGGGCAGGTGCCGTGCACAACGCCCCGGCACGAGTCCTGCCCAGGCCTTGGCACGAAAAGGCCCTTCTCGGCTCGCTGTCTTAGCTTCCGAGTCATCCCCGGCCCAGCACGAGTCCTGCCCGGTGCCTCGGCACTATACGGCCTTTTTCGACTTTCTCGTCCCGGCTCGGCAGCGGCATTCTGTGCGGCATGATGCAATAGCCGCTGTCGGCATTTCCGGTCCGGCACGAGTACTGCCTGGTGCCTCGGCACTATAGGCCCTTCTCGACTTTCTCGCCCCGGCTCGGCATCGAGGTCTTACCGAGTTTTTGGGTATGATCCTCAGGATGCCGGAGGCCTGGCCCATCATAGTTATACCCCCCCCTCATATTATAATAAAGAAGATTTCCTCGGGAACCCACATCTAGCCTGATCTAGCCGCGGCCATCCTTCATACGTGTTGGACCTGTTATCTAATCATTTTCCGCGTGTCTGCTCTGGGTGCTACCACCGGTTACCCGGTGATGCGGAACGGGAGGAATTGCAGAGTAGCAGAGCTTTGCGAAGTCATTTCGCAGTGTTATTCGCGATGGGTCACATGAGCGTGTTTTTTTTGAGCCGTTGTCATTTCAACTTTTGGGTGACAGATGCTGTCATTTCAACTTTTTTCCGTGAATATGTCATTTCAACAGCTGCTATTTATTGTACAGTAGGACCGGTGATAATCGGGTGGGAGGTCCGATCCCGATTTTGAGCCCTCAGAAAATTTTGTCCGGACTTTGGGCCCAGAGGGAGGACGTAATTTTGTCCGGACTCTGGCTCTCACCCAGGTCCATTTTTTTTTTGGTCCGGACTAGAGATCAGACCTCAAAATTATGTGTAAAAAAAATCGTAAAAATCATAAAAAATTTCAATCCTCCTCGCAATCGTCTTCTGGTAGCTCAGTAATGTGAACATCTGCCTTTCCCCTTTGCCATACTGTATTTAAGTTTGAAACTGCTTCTGCCAGAGCCTCCTTCTCCAATAAAAGCTCCTCAAAGACTTTGTGAGCCCAGAGGCCGATTTCTATGTCATTGTTGAACGTCTTGATGCTCTTGCTCTTTGACAGGAGGGCCAAGAAGGATTTGGCTGGCAAATGTTTGAAGCACATTGTGCCCGCTTCATCATGGATAACTATCATGTCCATAGTATGTATGTAGGCCAGGATGGATTGAATGAAATGCAAGATTGAATTGTAAGGAGGAGCTCAGTCCCAAGGGCCAAGATTCAGTAATGTATATGGCACTGTAGCTGCCATTGTTCTGTCTCTCAATCCACAAGAACGAGCTCTCGGGAGCCATCACTGTATCCAAAATAGGCTTGAATGTCCGGATGTGGGATCAGACCTCTTCGTGGTGTGTGCCCATTGTCCGGACTTTGCCATAGACCTGTCGCGCCCGGTAGGCCCATTTGTCCGGACTCTGGCGGTGACATCCAGAGGTCAAATTTCAAAATTTGTCCGGACCCTGGATCGGACCTCCCAACCGATTATCACCGGTCCTTGTACAGTGTATGGCACATACAATACCTTCTGTGGCTCAAAAAATGCACAATACATTCAAAAGAGGCAGATTCAAAAGATATGCAGATATAAGTGTATCTTTTAAATACCTTCTGCATGTTTGAGGCCACAAACATCTGAAAGGTAAGTACTTTCTGCATATTCAACCAATGGCATGGATTATTGGGTTACAAGAGGCACCCACCGGAAGATGCCAAAGAGTAGGGTGGGTCCGGGACCCCTTATTTCACTTTTTGGAATTTGTTCGGACGGCTCTGAAAATGTAGGTTCGGAGCAAGCCTGTCTCCGCGCCGGCAAGCCGGCGATTCTCGGAGAGAGGCTTGGTCCAAACTCGCGAAAACAAGGCATGTGTTCGCGGGCGGATTATTCCCCTGTTTCGAGTCCGATTCCTTTGGTGTAAACGAACACTTTATTCATTCGATGGTAGTGTATATGACTAGCCACTTTATCTTGCAGGATATGTTGCCCTTCCCATTTTATATCCTGACTTTGAGCAACCAGTTGCCCCATCAATTACTGGCAAACCGACCACATTTGTCTTGAAATCCTCAGGTTTTATGGGCTCAATCGATTCGCAATATTATTCTCAAAAGATCTCTCAGCAAGAATCGAGTCCATACAATCTCTCGTTGTTCAGAAAACGCGCTGCCAGTTTCCTGGCTGAATCGGGCAGCGTGATGCGACGCGGTTCATGAGTGACCAAGTGTGACTCGACAATCTGAAAAATTGGTGTCTTGCACGTACTGTACCTCGCTCTTCGAGCACAACTTCCATATCCCAGATATAAAAGGAGGATACCCATTTCCTGATGCCCTGAAGGCGCGTCGAGCGTGGAGGTATCCGTTTTCGAGGAGTGCCAGGTGAGCATGCAACGGGTGAAAAGGGACAACGGCGTGGTGTCTGAGGTGCCTGAGGTGTTCTCATGGGTCTAGTCAACATTTTTGAGTCCACACTAGCGCGCGATAACGTACGGGAGAAGAAGCGGGAAAGGCGCGACGCGTTGATGACAAATCACCCCAAATTCGGTCATTTTTCTTGTGGCCACCTAGCGCACGCCGTTCTAGGCATATTGACTCAAATTAAAATCATGTAGTCATTAGAGACATCCTAGCTATATTACTGCCTCCTCAGAATTTTCATTCTACCCAGACAAATCATTCTGTCCGAGTATTTTCATCGCGATGCCGCGTGTAAAAAGCCGACATTGACCACAGATTTTTAACACCATTTGAAGCCGGGTCATAAATCGGAGCTGAGGGAAGCACTTTTATACTTCGTACGTATCTACAGACGGTATTAAAAGTTCCGAGCATTTTACGCTGTAGAAGGGTTGAAAAAAAATCGAGTTTTTTATAGGTTCATTCTGCATGGAATGTCCACTCCGTACGACAGAAGTCAACTCAAAACACCGAAGATTTGCGCAGAACGGCCTATATCAAACCCAGATTTCAGTAGAAAATACCCTTTTCGGTCACTTTTCGTGAGAAAATTACCCGATTTGGGTGTGGCTGTGCTCGGTTAATAGGGTCTGGAGGGTCTTGTTGCACTTTTCCGACCCTGTGTGGGAAATTTTAAGGGGGGGTACCCCTTGTTGGGTTATCCTCCCTGTGTGTATAGATGCATTGCTCAACTCCGCAGATGTGTTGAAGAGGTGGTGCATAGTCTTATGAGCTTCTTTTGAATAACAGCATTAGCAGGCTGCACCAAGGTATACACCACTGACCTGCCTACCGCGGGGATGTTCGGTGTCCGTTGGGTGCTTGTTCGGCGTCTATCGTATTTTTGGCGTCCGGCTTGATATCACGGCTTTAAGCGTGTGTGATTCCCTGTGATGCCGTCTTCACGCTCTCTCTCACCTTTTGGGACGTTCTCGACAAGTCTCGACCAGGCTGCACTTGTCATATGTTGCGCAGACGGCACTTGCATTGGTGCAGGATGGGTCGACGACAGCCTCACAAGGGGGACCAAAGATAAGAAAAATTGATATCGCCTACAATTTTTTTTTCTGAGAGGGTTGGTGGACCCCCCCCCACAGCCACCTGATGCCATCAAATTCCCTTTTTGGGAAACGCCCTTGCCGAAAGCTTCTGCACCAGACGTACCATGAGAGCGGTGTTGCACGAATAAAGCCCAAATTATTCAGGAAGTTTTGTGAGACATGCACACATTGAATTACAGAACTAACATGACAAGAGATGACAGCCAGAATCCTCACCTTCAAGTCGCCCCTCACCCACATGGGTAGTTCCGCGATGGATGCCAGTTTGGAACACTTTACCCACGTCCACACTCATGTGTTTCTCAAGGAAGTTTCTGCTGTCTTGCTCTACTTATGTCATTTTTTGAATTCAGGGAAGTGCTCCTCAAAATGGGTGCTCTTAACAGTAAGTATAAGTTGCGTGAGTAAGCGCAATATGATAATACGATCAGTGAAACTGGTGGCAGCTGATATTGATAAGCCGGCAGGGCCGAGGAATTACCTTAGGTAATTAAAAGTGCAGCAAAATTCCTTAGGTAATCAACCCTACAGCGACCGTGTTTGGCACGAGCAGGATCAGTGAGGACTGATCCCAGTGTAACAAGGTATTGGTTCATATTTGATGCTCATATGGACCTGAGAGACATTTTTGCAAGTCCTGGAGGCAGCTGTGTCGATATCTGGCTCCAAAAAAAAGTACATACAATTTTTTTTTTCTGACAGTCGGCCAGACCCCCCCCCCTACCCCATATGGCAATCTCTTATCTTTGCTCCCCCTTGGCCTCACAGGATACCTCCTCGGCGCTGTAAGATGATTTACAAGCCCTTTGTTTGGTGGACTTTGAAGCAAGCCACAAACAAATTGTTTGTAAAGGGTTCAAATACTTGTTGAGCTCGCCCATCATACTGCACAGTTACGTCGAGTTGATGGCTACTTTTGGTCAATGACGAGGCAATATTTTCAAATACAGGCACAGTCATGTGTACTCAGAATCTCACTGGTACTAAATCATAATAAACCCAAAGGCCAATCGCTGCACGGCAGTCCTTAAGTGCTGCTGTTCGGGTCAATCGAGAAGATGAAGGCCCCTCCGACAAATATCCCGTCTCCACCCTAGTATATGAACAGGGTGGTGTCAGAGCGACTATATAAGAACAGAGTGCGTACCATTGGACAGTCTTGACTGATAGCAGTAAGTGCAGCCTCACAATTGGTAGCGTCCGGTAAGTTCACCGCTGAGTACACACTCTCAGCAGCGAGATCACCTACCCGCAATCCACAAGTTAGTCATGTAGGCCATGAAAATGTGTGAACACACATTTGAAAGTTTCGTCGGGAGTATTGAAGCCTTGTGCCAAGGTATCCGATGGATTGACCTGCAGCCTGGTCATTGAATGTCGATGATCCTAGATGCAGCAGAGCACATACCAAGTTCTTTGCAGCGTTGGTGCAGAATTGGGCGACAAAAGACGAGCAATCGCCCACAGTGCCATAGTAGCACGCACTACTGAGCTGACCCAGTCCTGGGGCAATGCTGACAGCGAGTGCCACAAAACGTAGCAACTAATCAATATTTAGTGGTGAGGGAGTTGTCACGTTTCAAGACGAACAAAGTGGTAGCTTGTGAGCATCAGAGGAAATCCGAGTACACTTTACACTGCCTGCTCGTGGATACGGACTATCCTTTATCATCGTTCCGGACAAATCTAGAACTCGGACAAATAACGATTACTCCATCAATTCTGGGTCGTTTGCCGAGATCTTTTTTTCTAAATGCTCTTTCAGGTCTATTCTGCGTTCCCAGGTGCCACTCTGGGCCCCAAATATATATATTTGCATTCATAAACTTGAGAGAAGTCATCAGATCTGGTGATTTGAGTAACTTCAAGCAGCTAGAGCATAGCTGAGGGCCGTCTGTGCCATATTGGCATAATGAATCATGTACTGGACATCTAAAGAGTGTCCACACCAAATTTCATGGCTGTACCATCTCTTATCATTGCTCTGGAAAATTAATACCAAAAAGGATATTCAGACAGACAATGTCTTATCGGTCATTTCCTGACCATCCTTCCGTGTCATTGCATTTTGACACTCATTGGACTTACATAATTGACCTCAGATAAAAAAGGCCTGCAGTATTAGAGCCTTTGGCATGATTTCAGCAGTAATAGTCAGACACACACCCAAAAAATGATGATTTTCAGTTATCTTCCACTCCAATTTAGCCAGCACAAGGTTGCGTGCATGCATAAACATCTTCGGGGGTTACCCCTACATCATAAAAGTGGGCATGAAAAGTTTCGGCCCTGTAGGTGACCCGTGGCTATTACAGGACACTGAGAAGTATGGTTGCCACCACCAGAACCAATGAGTTTGATAGCCAAGAGAAAACCCTTGCTGTGGTTGCACATCCGGGAGTTTCCCTGTGAGTCCAGGCTCCCAGGAGGCTCACAAGATGTAGGAGAGTTTGTATCTCAAGTTTGGGGGTGCTGCAATGGGAAGTAAGCCTGCAACGCAGCCCGCAATCTGAGTTTACAACTTTATATAGAACTCGGACATTCGGACCCGACGGAACAATCAATGCCGTTCAACAATGGATGGACCGTTTTGCATGATGTAAAATGGTAGACTGGACTAAAACATGAACTGGAATCGACTGACATACTCAGATTTTATGTAGTACTTGTGTGTGAGAAGATATGGGACAATTTTCAATAAGTGTCCGGAATCCCGATAAAGGATAGTATCAGCTTTATAGCAACTCAAGACTCCGTGAGAAACATACCAGTTTGACCTGGAACGTTACAAATCTGAAGGCTGGCGGGGGGATTGGTTTGGATGTTATGCGCAAGAAGTTCGGAGCACTGACGTTCCGCAGCCGCTTCGCGCGTGTTGTGGCGGAGCTGGATGGCCGGCATGTGGAAATGCCATTTTATTTGGTTTTTTTTTGTGGTCTTTCCATTAACCCCTATTTAGCTTACATCATTATTTGTTTCGTAAATACGGACCAAGTATCAATTCTTACGCTCGTACCAGTACTACCACCATTTCAGCAGCCAGTGCAAGGCAAGCACCTCGACCACTCCTCTCAGAAACTCACCAGTGGGCTGTTTACACCGGGGGCAAAGGACGATGCATGTGAAACAACATGCGTGCTAAGCATGTCGTTCGCAGGACCCCTGAGAATACCGCAACGAGGTAGGATTCCAGATTCCGAATTTTGGAATTTTTGTCCGGACTATACAAGTGAACGAGGTCAAAAATTTTGTCCGGACTGTACCTCACACCATTGAAAATTTCCGATTTTTTGTCCAGACTACACCTCAAAGGTCAAAAAAAATTGCAAAAAATCCTATAAATTCCCCCAAAAAATCGGCAAAATTCCTAAGGCTCGTCTACAATGCTAGATCAACACTCAATGCCCAGTAGATTAATATTACCCTTCCCCCTCTTTTGAACAGTATTCAGGCTTGTGACCATCTGCAACAGCTCTGAATGCTCGTCGCAGCATCTGGTAAACAGGAGTGCCATCTTCCCTGACACTTCTGCCATCATATGATTTATATGAATGAGATTAGAAAAGGTGGTTTAGAAGATGAATAATATTCTGTGCCACTTGGTGGCCCATACCCTCGCGCTAATAACTGATCAAGACAGACAATGGATTTCTGGGCCGCTCACTTGGCCCGTGATCACATAGTGGTTTTGATTGCAAGGCAGGTAATATATACATATCAAGTTGACTCAAGTTGAACAATGGCCATCAGAAATTTTGTCCGGACTCCGTATCCAACCTACATGGCAGCAAGTGATGGTGTGATGGGGCCGTGCCTTTGTGATGAGGCCGAGCCATGCTCGCGTTGTGAGGGCTGTATGCGCCCTGCGCATGCCCTCTCGTCACAAAGGAGCTACAAACGACTCCATCAGGAACGATGAAGCTCCAACACCAGATGGATTTTCCTGGAAAATCGGTTCAAGTTGCACCCAAAATGTCGCCATAAATCACATTCATTGACCCAAGACCATCATACTCTAAAAAGCCAATAAAACCTGCGAAACCAGGCCCACGAAGACACGAATCGTCCGGATTTTCCCGGAAAATTCACCTATGACGGCCGAATTCAACAAATCTTCTGGAATAATTCCGCCATAACCTAACCTACCAGCACCTTCTAAACCCAACCTAAACCTGACCCGTCGCTCAGACCACCCACGAGACCCAAATTTCCCGGAAAAATACTGCTGCTTGGCGGAAAGAGCTGCCTCGTCTACGGCATCTATCGACCACGAGTACGTCGGGGAGCACTGCGTTCTCTGAAACACGGAAGCAAGGCCAAAAACAGCGGAACCAGGTCATTTTCCCGGAAAACATGGTTGCACGACCATGTGGACCCCCGAATCTGTACTCAGGACCGGTGTGGTGACCCACAGTGACTCGGGAACCGACCGGGACCGTCTACTGACTCCTTCAGACTCGGTTTTCTCCACACGGTGCGCTCAAAACAGAATAAATGAGGCATATTTCCCCGGAAAATCCTCTCTCACCTTGTCAATTTCGGACGCGGGAGACGAGTCGGCCAGACCTTACGAGTCATGGACGACTAGGGAGCTCCAAAATGGTATAAAGAGGGTACTAGTAGCCTAGTTTAGGTAGCGAACCTCCAGGGGACAGATTCCCTCCCACTTGTAACAAAGTGTTCTGCGCCCCTTCAATTGGAGTTACCTCACACACACACACACACATTCTCTCTTGCTTCTCAGAGGCATTATAACTCCCACCCTAGGAGCCTTCTCCAAAGAGGTTCACACACACATTTACGACACTCGAGCCCAGTGCACCTTCCTGCGCGAACTCATCCTTCTGTAGCAGTGGGAACGGACTCGAGGAAAATTGGCAAATCGTCGACACGACTGAAGTCGTACCCTGGCGAATTACCCCTCCAGGAATACCTCACAACTCCGTCGACGTCGCAGTCATCTTCGAAACCATCCCCTTGGAAGGATTCTCTCGATAAACCACGCGTACTTGAGGCCATAGGAGGGCAAGTCGCTGTGTAAGCTTGAAGAAGAAGGCTACGGACCGTTCCCGCCTAAGGATCATCCCTAGGAGCGCGATATTTTGCCGGAAACTCCGACGAAGAAACGGTTACATTTCGTTCTTTTGACCCATTTTTGCTAACATCCCAAGGAACATACACCTCATTCCACGTTCCACCTACGCCCCACGTTATAAAGTGGATACCACCCAATAACAAACCCCCTTTGGCCGAACGACGCTACCCTTGACCACCACCAGCTCACTGCCGTAGCACCGCGGTCCTTATCACAGTGTGATCCTTGCAATTTGACCCACCTATTGCTGTAACCACACCACTGCCCGCCCCGCGCCCCTGCTTGGCAGTATTTGCCAATTCACTGTTGCCCTTTGTGCACACTGTCTTTGTCAGCACACTACCTCCTCGGCACATAACCTTTATCGGCATACAAGCACACCCGTACATCACCTTTGTCGCCCGTTCCCGAGAAATGTAAGAAACCATGATTAGAAGTAAGGCCTCCAGACCTTGCTATGATTCGCGACTAATCTATATAAGAATCGAACACGGTTTGTCTACACACAGATCGGACCGAGGCCCGGATGATGTCACAACTCCACAGCCAAACAGGGCGCACCACTCTCACCATCGGCCTTTTCTCTGCTTTTCTTCTCCGCTCCACGATGCTCCAGTACCCGCCCCCATGTACCGTAGTACAGCGAATACAATCTTCCTTTTGAACTCTTCCTATCCGTCCATCTAATCTTTGTGTAAGCCGACTTGAAACTCCCAATAGTTTTTTTGCTGTGCATGTGTTTCATACCATTGCCTTGCTTGCCCTTGCTCTTAGGATACTAACACTCCCCAGCTCACCTCAGCTCCATCAACAATGTGCACACCAAATTCTGCGTGAAATTAATATCTCTCAAGATAGTAGCCCGCATCGGCGCCGCATCCTGATGCAGGCGCTGAGAATATCCCACTTTGCCCGCGAACAGAACCTCATGCGCCCACGGCATGTCCAAATGCACAATCTAAGTGACGAGAACGTGCACATGAATGTCAACCATCGAGTCCCGAGGGGCCGCTAAATACATACCAATTGGTGCAACGGAAGCGTCGAGACTGAGAACGCGCGTAAAAACGCGCAGGAAAACCGTATGGGTGTCGATCATGCCGGTACCTGCTTATTATTTTCCCTGCCCTGTACACACCTAAAACCTCTCCCTTCTTCCGAGTCTGCAGTGCTACGTTCTCCCAGTTGGCAACAGTTGGCACAATGCAGGCATTCCCCAAGACTAGTGATGTGCTGGCTTGGCTTGGCCCGGAAACCATGGCTCTGGCCTGGCTTCATCTGGCTTTGGCTTGAGGGATCCCAAGCCAGGGGCCTGGCCTGGCCCTGGCTTGAGCCATGGCTTGAACCACAAATTGTGAAACTAACCATGGCTCGTCTGACACTTGTAATTGACCTGTGGGTGGTTCTTCATGATCAGAAAGTACATGATACCTTCTCCAACACAGATATTAGAGCATATTTGCAGCACCCAAAATCCATGTCCAGATTTCTGCGATCACCCATCACTTTAGCCGGCGGATGTGATGATGTGACCCCACCATATGTTTCCGAGGCTCAAATCCCTCGAAAATTCGATTCTAAGGCCATGAAAAGTGGGGGAGCACATCGGGGGTCCGCCTGTGTGTCTACGGCAAAAGAAAACGGGTCCTCCGGGACGTATATTGCGACTTTTGGGCAACATCGTAGGTCAGTCTTCTATTTTGGGTGTCACCACTTTTGAGCGATCACTCATCACTTTTGGGATCAAAAGCCTCGCTTAGATGTTTTTGGGGGCTGCAAATATGCTCTATTGACTTGCTATTGACCACAATCTTAGCATTTGAACTTGCTCATCCGAAACGGGTTGTCCCAATTGGGACAGATTCAGTCGACATTGCCGTCAAGTGGGTGAGTATCAATCTGATATAATCAATGGGATGCTAGAGGGATATTCAGAGGTCAAAATCGATGTCTGTGGGTAATTCAATGGCACACATTGCAACCCCGGCTAAGCCCTGGCTTCATGGCCTGGCTTGCCTTCGTGAAACCATGGCTTGGCTGGCTTGGCTTCTGGCTTTAAGCCAAAGCCAGCACATCACTACGGGCCAAGACCAAGACCATCATATTCGATACTTGAATCTATCTAGGATCTTCCAAGCCGGTCATCATTGCCTCTCTCCGCTATTTCAACGGGAATGACACGCAATTCCTGAAGTTCGCTGCTACAGTGTTATTATACAGGTAACCCCGTTTATATCTCACTCACTGCGTTGAGGCCAGGCCTAGACCGGCAATCGTCTAGACCGTTGGATCTCCTGCCTATTTCGGGCTAACTCCGCCGAGATCCGCGTAGCGGCCTAGCCGGTGTCCGGGTAACCCATTTAGACGCCGGACCCGTGTAGGTCGTTGGGTGCCGGCGTATATGGCTTGGGCAGGCCCCGTCTAATCCTGTCTACCTCGCGGGCTATCTAATACTACTTCTCTTCTTTCCTACTCTTGCTTATTGGCCTACCTGAATGTCTTTGATACCATTACACGTTGATTACACGTACTACACGGCCCTGACTCGGACCATCCTTACCCTAGATCAACCCTAGATCTTCTCCCAGTCGTCTGACAACAGTGGCACAATGCTCGCGTATTGGTTATCCATCACACCAGGGAGGTTCACATATCATACAAGGGTGTTGATTAGCCAAAGAGTGCAGTATTTGCTTCAAAACCCGATGAGAGGTACCAGAGGATCGTCAAAATAGCTGTACGTGATGTAGTACTAGTAGACCGGTCTAGACGGACGTGACATCACGTCACAGCGTGATTTAGACGATCGATGCCGTCTAAATCCGTCTAGGGCCATAGACGGATTTCCCGTCTAGGCTATGGCTCAACGCAGTGACTGTTCATGTTTCTAGCCTGATCGCACGTCACCCGCTATCGAGGTATACTCGCAGGAGCTCACTCCAGTTGACTATCACGCCTTTGGGGGCTCGATGCTGAATTTAAATCATTATCAGCCATCTCCCATTACATCATCCTGCTTGGGTCTCCTCGGAACTTTGACTTCCAGCACAACACCGTAGTTCATGTTGGCGACATTCCCAGCAACATGGATAAGAACTCAACCTTTTAAATTCATGCTGAGTAGTATCTTTCCGCCACTGCTGACAATGTCTTTCCAGTGCAATGCCCTTTCCCAGACACAGCCCGGGAGAAATTCAAGCTGGACCCGGGGAAGGGGAAACCCGTTGCCATTGAAGGATTTATCACCAGAGTTGAGCGGAGCCAGGATCGCACTGTCATTGTGGACTTGGAGTAAGTAAATTGGAACTGCGGACGAAAGTTCAATGAAACTTAGTACATATTTATTTGACTACAATTTCTGGATTTTCAATTACACTCCCGCCAGTTAACAATGGCACTCCTGCATACCTCGAATTCACCGGATTTCTCGGAAGCCAAGGCGTGGATGCGAGGAGTGTGGAACCAGCTACGAAGAAGCGCAAGACAGCGGATTATCGGGCGCTCGAGGAATCTGAAGTAGTGCTGTCCATAAATACGATACGCCAAAATATATTTTGAATATATTCGAATACATACAGATACGATACGGCCTCAGGATGTCCACAAGAATATGAATACAACTGAATATGAATACGATATGATATGGATATAATACGATACGGCCGTCGGCGTATTCAAATATATTCAATTACGGCCATCACTGTCAATCACGATCGGCCCAGCGGCAATCTTAGCGGCAATTGTGCATACGACAACCGGATCAAGCTGCTGCACAGCTGACAGCACATCAGGAAACAACCGGACAGAAGCCAGAATTTCTTCCCTCACCTGCGGCGCATCAATGGCGGACTCCGCACTCGACGTGGATTTGAAGACTTTACTGAATGCCATCAAGAGCCTTCCGGACTCCACTCAGAATGGTCGCCGCGATGGTCCTCTGGGAAAACATTTAACCCCGGATCTGACCAAGGACGACAATCCCCAACCCGTCTTTCCCACTCATGAAGACGGCCCTTACTATGTATTCAATATGCGCTGGGAGCGTGTATTCCAAAAGCAGCCTGGCGATCCCGACAACAAACTCGAGAAGCTTGTGTCCCATGGCCGCGGAAAACACGGCTTGCTCCTCGCCCACGCCTGGGCCGAACATTACGCGGGTGTGGTGAAGTCGGACGAAAGAGACCTAATTCAGCTGCGGGTCCAGACCTTGCTCAGTTTTATCACCAAGACGTACGTGTCGGAACTATCATCGTACTATGATAATGATTTCATCGCCTTAGCGTTAACGTTACCGCCATGGGTTCGACTGTCATCCCTGGTGCGTATCCCATAAATACTCTATCCAGATCATCTTTGACAGCGGGATGCAGAGGACTCCGATCATGTTGTAGACGGAGAGAACGACAGCGCAGATGATGAGAACGAGGTACGTGATATCGTTGGGATAATACCGGATCTGACGTGAGTATTTGCGTCAATGTCTTTACAGGGACAGACCAAGAAGCGCAAGAAGGCTGCCTCGGGGCAGAAAGCTTCCCAGAGGAAGAAACCCAAAAAGACTGTTGCCGAGGACGGTGATGTATGATTCAATTAATCGTCACCCATGTTTCACGGCTGAGTCCAAACATCTAGAAGGCCAGAGCGAAGCCCAAGCCGAAGCCTAAAACCGCCTCCAAAGCTCAGAAGAAAGCTCCAGAAAAGGTGAAATTTGCGATCTATTCACCGTCACCAATTCAATCTGCTTTTACAGTCTTCCTCCGAAGACTCTGAGAGTAGCTCGGAGAGCTCGGAGGACGAAACCGTGGAAGGTCGCGCCAGCACCAAATTGACTTGGTCCTTCTCGCAATACGGCAAACCGAAACCGGTGGAGAGTAAGGGCAAGCCTGTATGGAGATTTAATTGTCGCTACTGCCAGTGCGTCATGGTCTCCTGCTTATTTTGCTCATGAGTCGTCTAACTTGTTCTAAACGTCATAGGAAATTTCGTTGCTGCCCCCGCACGGAAGGCCTTGAAGACTGGGACAAAGAAACTCTTAAGCTCAAGGCGACCAGTAATTTCATTAATCATGCTGAAGAGTGCGAGCGTCGCCCCCCTGCCCAGTCGTGGGAAGCGTACCAGAAAGCGCGGGAGCGTCAGCGTCAAGGTTTAAGTACGCTTCCCTTGAGCTCCGATCCATCGCCGTTCGAGGCCGAACAGGGGATGATGCAGGACTTCATCCAGCGCGGCATTGAAAACCCAGCTAAAGTTGTTACTAACAAGACCTATCGCAAGCATCTGGTCGAGGCCATCGTCGAGGATGATCTCGCATTCAGTGTTGCGGAGGGAGGCGGGACGTTGAGGCTGCTTACCCATCTAGCGCCGCGGGGCATCAAACCTAGAGTTTCCCACCAGACAGTACGACGCGACATCGATGCGTTGCATACCGCTCTCAAGAATAAACTCGCACAGAAACTCAAGGTCGCTTTGATCTTCTTACGCATTTCTAAAGTTTCAATCTAATCATCGGAGGCTTGTTTGCAGATCAACACCTCGAAAATCAGTATCGCAACTGACATTGTGACCACCAGCCAGATGGTACATGCCTTCTGCGGCGTAGTCATCTCGTACATCGACGAGGACTGGGTACTTCGGGAATACGTACTCGAATTGATCCCGCTCGATGGTGATCATTCCGGGAAGTCTGTCGGCAAGCTGGTTTTCCATCGTTTGAAGACAGCTCGAGTTGCTGGCTCTTTGAGTGAGCATGTTCTGCTTGTCTATTCTATTGCATGACCGTTTTCTTTTTCAGTGGCGAGCGCTGCCGATCACGCATCCAGTAACGGGCCGCTCAACCGAACTCTTGCGAAGAAATGCGCGAAGTTCAATTCCGACACCGCGAGCGCAAGAAACATCCAGATCGGATGTGGCGGCCACGGTACAAACCTCTTTGCTCAGTATGATCTTTCTTTTCACCTCCTTTCACGGTTTTTCGTGTCATTAACACTCTTTTAGGTCAATCACCGGTGCCCTTGGGATATCGCCAAAGGTCGAAGAGATTGATCTGTACAACGAGACACGTAAGTTTCCGCTTGTATACGACTCTACGGTGGATCCGGTTGTTGTCCGGGAGACAGCGCTAATGGCTGCCGAGGCGAGGGTCGAGAGCGGCCAGAAAGAGAGTGGGGAGGCGGAGATGTCCGAGGTAGAAGAGGAGGGAGCCGTGGACCCACAGGGAAGTTCGAGTGAGGACTCCTCTGATTCGGAATACGAAGAGGTAGAAGAGAGCGATGTCGAATGGGAGGACGTGACGCCAAAACCAGTCAAACGAACCACGACAAAGAAGAAAGCAAAGGCGCCGAAGGTCTTCACTCCGGTCGATAAGGTATATTTTATTTTGTATCATTGTGTCCACCCGGATTTACTGCCAGTTTCAGGTTCATTCTGTTGCCGTACACATTCTTCGCTCAGAGATCCGGCGGAAAAAGGCTCGGCGCCTGATTCGTCGCAAAGTCAGTAAGGAATACCGCCACCTTGTGTTCATTCGCAGCATGAAGGTTCGTTGGAACACGACCCTCGCGGAGCTCGAGCGAGCACAGTTATTGCAGCGGGTTCGTCTCTTTCTTCTTTCTTCACCTCATTCGCTCTCATGTAGTACAGGCATTTGATTCGTTCGTGAGCGAGCTGCCAACGGGACTTACCGGAAAGGCAAAGAGGGTGGCGCAGGCCCGAAAGAAAAAATGGGAGATGAAGTCGGGGGATTGGGAGTACGTCTCTAAGCTCATTGATGCTCTCCAGGTATACATATATTTTCCCAAGTCGCCCGACCCTTGACGGTGTTTGATATTTCTCAGGTACTCAAGCAGTGCACTCTCGAATTCTCTAAGAAGAGGGTTCCGACGATTTGCAAGGTTTTGCCATTGTACAAGCTGATCGAGGTAACTCTCACTGATCTAGCCACGAAACACGAACACGACGAACCCACGCTGAGCGATGCACTACTTGCGGGTGCGTCGATGGCTACCAAGTATATCTCGAACGCCTTGTTCGGCGACTATGTCCTTCTCGGAGCCGGTACGATTTATTTTGTTATCGATTAATCCGACCTAATGAAACCAAAGTGCTGCATCCCGCAGTGCGTATCGCTTTTTTCCAGGGTCAGCAATGGGACCCCAGTGTTGCTATCCGTGCGCGCAAGTTGCTTCTCGACATTGTGAAGAAATACGCCGAAAACGATCAAAAGAGGACTCCCACCAATGTCGACGCTAACGCCACTCCGACTCACTGTACCGGCTCTTCACAAACTTCAATCTTTGCCATGGCTATGGCCATGACCTCTACTCCGGCTTTACCGACAGTCACGGCGAGCGTCGACGGGAAGGACGAAGTCAATCTCTATTGCGGTAACATTTCTCCCGTGGCCCCGGACTTCGACGATCCTCTGAAGTGGTGGAAGGTCAGTTTTATTCTCCACTGTCGAAAAAATGATCCAAGATATCTTTGGCAGGAAAACTCGGGCACTTTAAAATACATGGCACTCGTCGCGCGGGATATCCTTGCCATTCCCGGTGTCAGCATCTCTGTCGAGCGCCTCTTTTCAAGCCTAAAACACACTCTGTCTGATGCTCGGGCGTCCATGACTGCAGACACGGTGTCTGTGGATGTTGTTTGCAAGGAATGGTTGAAGTCGGGCCTTGCGGAGGGGGAAAACTACACTGATTATATCAGAATTCGCGAGGGGTAGAATATATTTGAATATATTTGAATATATTCATATCATATTCATATTCAGTGGGTTGAATATGAATATGATACACTACAAATACAATACGGGCCCTCTGAGGTGAATACGATATGAATATGAATACGATACGCCATTTGCCGTATCGTATTCGTATTCGGCCAGCACTAATCTGAAGATGAAGGGAAGGAAATGTTTACTGGTTGTCGTTCTAAGAATTGAACTCTTCGAACTTAGTAAATGTACATCACGACCTTGTATTGATATATGATGTGAACCGCATGCGACGCACCTCAAGTCAACATCAGTTACGCATAACTGCACCACGTGACTGTTACAGATGGCAATATAGCGCGCGTCGCGTTCTATCGTCAGTGCATGCAGCCGGAATCTGAGTTGTGGAGTCCATTCTAAGGACCGTATAGGGGGCCCAGAACGAATCACTGAGTAACCGGTGAATATATCATGTAGAAACATTGTACTTTAGTAGACACTAATATCTTCACATTAAATTGCATCGTCTGGGCAGCAGAAGATGCAAATAACAAATACAGCGACGAGGCGACCTCTGAAATACGCTTATGTTTACTGTAATCACGGCCTAGAGCCTTGTATTAACATCTCCGCTTGTGGGAGGAGATCTGCGTGAAAGAGTAATAAATTCATACTATATATTATACAGGTAGAATAAAAATAAACGAAGGACGAGGGGACATGCGGATTCTCATTGCGGTTCGGCTCATATAGTTTTCAGAGCTATATATTCAGAATTGAACCCGCAGGGAGGGAAATGGTCGAAAAGATAGAAAATGTCTCAAATAGGAAATAAAAAACGGCCGCGCCCTATGTTCCGCAAAGGGCTGTAAACAGTGCAGGAAATCTTGAAATTGCTCAAGGATCATGGTACTATTTTATTTGAAGTCATTTGGACCGGAAATGAGCTCAGACACCCCCGCGCAGAACTTTCCATCGCCACTGTATTTTTCGTGGCCCAGGGACCCCCCCTTCCCCCCCTGTTCCCAAATAAGGAAATTTCTTATCTTGGAAGCCCCTTGGTTGGAAGCCTGATTTTCACCATTTCCTCCCCATCTATAGCAAATACATCCAGTCCAAGACATCAACCCGCCGACTCAGACTCGGACACACCGCTTCACGCAGAAATTTTGCAAATTTTGCAACCTCCCGGGCCTCCTTGCAGACGTCCTTCGTGACATCGGTGTATGGGGCGAGGATGCATTTCCATAGGATGTGGCTTGCACGGAGCATGCAGTAGTCGACAGCAGTGCTAGACGGTAGAGTGGGATCTGAGTGGTGGTGGCCGTCTCATGGTGCGTTCTGATCATTCCGAGTCGCGTGGCCATATTACTCCGATAAGTCACGACCAAATTCAACTAAGACTGAAGCTGACTGGAGTTCAAGTTGAACCAACACTAAGATAAGATTTCCATGCCTTGATTAGGTAACAGAGAAAACGAGTGGCATTTCGCGATGCAGATAAATATTACAGCTTACAGCGGAACAGTAGTGCACCCTGATTACAACAAACCAAATGACCCAAGAGCGGAATAAGTATTTATGTAGTCCATGATTTGAGGATGTTCGCAACGCGAGCACAATTAAAGCTGGTCGGGGCTCAACGAGTCATAGATGGGGCACAGCTGGTCCCATGCGGCTGTCACAAATAACATCGGCCTCGAATTTAAAAGAGGAAAATGCAGAAATGGGGACGTACGCGGGTGAGTCGACTCGGAGATCGTCACGGGGTCTTCCGCGAACACGATGGCAAGACCACTGAAGGGATCAGGTCAGCACTCAACGAGAATGACAAGGCGGGAGGGGGGTTACATCTGGAGATGAAAGTCAATGTGGCTGAGGAACGGGGCGTCAGTTACACTACATTCAGACTAACTGTAGAAAGGCACGCACCAGTGGAGGAACCACGGGCCAGCGTTGTTGGTGACAAAACGGAAGGTCACGTTGTCGCTGTTGGATCGAAAAGAAAATAGAAAAACAGAGTAATGAGTAAAGAATACTCGGTAAACCGTTGAAGAAGACCAGACGTACGTGGTGTCGGGACCAGTCGAGACTACGTCGCGGATCGGCGGGTTGTCAAAGTTGTACGTTGAGTTTCCGGCGCTCCGGATGACGTGGAAGTTGTGCTAGACGCGGGAAAAGATCAATCTCATATTCCAACATACAGGAAAATGAGACAAGGCATACGCCGTGCAAGTGGAAGGGGTGAGGGGCACCCGGCGTTCCTCCGGGAACAGAGATCTCGATGACATTATTCGGGGGGAGGACGTACACGCTGCCGGTTGGGAGGAGGTCCGTGGCGGTCTGCGCGCCGCTCAGAATCTGGAGCAGGACCGGGGCGGTCGGCGGGATGAATTCCTGCAACCATGTCCGTGTGAATCGAACCGACCAAAACGGCGAGAGAAAGTGCGTACGAAGCCGTTGACGTCGAAAGTGAATGAGGTGAAGTTGAGAGTGATGAGCAGATTAAGGGTGACGTCCGCGCCGCCGGGGAAGGGCTGGCCCGGGACCGGGGGCCCGTTAAGCGGGTGGAGGTTCTGCTCAACGAGGGGGTTCACGGAGGTGGTGGAGTTGGTGGCGGGGTCCTCGATGGCCGCACCGACGTACCGCAGGATCGCGGAGTTGATCCCGTTGGCGAAGCCCGCGGTACCGCCGTCGGCGACCGTGCGGATCCAGTAGTTGTCGATCGGTTGGTTGGCGGTGAGGACGAAGGAGTAGCGTTGTCCAGCGTCTGAAGGTGCGTCGTGTCAGTGAAAATAATTCTGTACATCTGAAGAAAAAGGAAGAACGGACAGATTTGAATAGAATCGACTTCGAGGGGCTCGTGGTTAACCGCATCGACCTCGATGATGGTGAAATTGTGCCCGTCGATGGTGAAAATAAAGTTGGGGTCGCAAGAAATGTTAATAAGACGGAATCTACGGCAGCCTTCGTTAGAAAGAAGCCAACATTCCTCTGGTTGCAGCGATTATCACCTGTAGCGGACGCCCGAGGTAACGGTGATCACGCTCAATTCGGATGTCGGCTGTAGAGGTAGTCAGATCGAAAGCTGTGATCATATTTCACCGTTAGCGTACCCCTCCAGCATAGCGACCAAGTCCATTGATGAGTGTCGAGATCAGCGTCTATGTTCGAATGTCAATACCCTCAAATAGGCAGTGCTGTCCGGATGCTTACAGGGATAACACCCAGAGTCTAAAGAGAGAGCTTGGTCAGTACACAGCCAGTAATTAAAGTTCGAATATAGAGGCGTACAGAAACGGGCGCGTGGTACCAGTCAGAGATGGTGATAACCGTTGAGTCTAATTCCAGGCGAATGATGAACTGCAAACAATTTGAACACTTAAGAACGAACGAACCATCATCGATATCTGTCCCAGTCGAATTAGAATAACAGAAGTCCGCAATAAAGCATCGGGTTTACTCACCATACATGGACAGGTACGGGTCTGCCGGGTCATAAACTAATTGACAAGTTCAACTCGCAAATCAACGGTGGAGAAAAGCCAGTACTGACCGACCATGGCGCCACGAAGCCCGTCGCAGTATTGCGTTGCTGAAAAAAAAAGAGTCAGTCTCAGCCGCAGTCTCGCCCTGGTAGCAACCGAATAAACGCACAAAGATGGCTGTGGTACCCTAAAACACAGAGTCAGACTATTATTACTTGAGGTAGAGGAAGAGAGAAGACGTACAGAAAGTCCCGGCCTGATCATTGGTAGGGAAGGTGTAGAGGAAGGAGTTGTTCGCAGCGATAGGGCTGTATCCGAGCTTTCGTCACAAAGGTTCCTTTGAAATAAAATTCGAACTAGACGCACCATTGGCTCACAAACGCGGGACTTGAAGGGAGGGACGATTCAGCTATAGTGAATTCGAAAACAAGGGAGAAGAGCGTACCCATCGGCCCAGCTGTTGTTAGGCTGGAAGAAACCATGCCAGTGCTGCACAAATTAATCGCGTTAACAAAGGAAGCACGGTAGTGTGAATACAGAATGCCCACAATGCTGGTGCTCAGCAACATGGTGTTGTCGGTGAGGCCGTCGATGACATTCAAGTTGAAAACGTCGCCCTGGATAGGTTTGAGTGTGGAAAAGGTGCACAAGAGGAAAACGACAAACCTTGTTTCCAATGATGGTGGGTCCGGGAACGAGTCCGTTAGCGAGGACGGCTCTAAAGGCGGGAGTCGATTTAGACTAACATCGGACCATGGGGACATGAACTTACGAGCGATTGAAACCATCCGGAGCCACGTCCGCGTTGATGATGTTCTATCTTTGTGTGTCAGGCCGGTGAACGAATGTAAGTGCAAGAAACGTACAATGTCGGCGGTTGGGCCAATGGTGACTGCACCAACATGCAAGATTAAGACAAGAGGAAGAAGAGTAGAGAGAACCATGCTGGAGTCGTACAAAGACCCTGCGGGAAAGGTCAATGGGCGTTGACATCTCTCCGCGAGGCTTTTAAACGTGCGGCGTCAGCCTGAGACTGGAAGCGCTCTGCGTAGGCTTTCCGGAAAGGCAAGGAGATATCCACGAAACCCCCTGAGGCGATCCACATCAAAGATGCATTTAGTTGTGGGAAACGGGACACACTTCCCACGGTTGTACGGAACTAGTCTCATACAACTTATCTCCGCCAACCAAAAAAAGGCACGCATCATAGATTCGAAGATGGGCTTTGAAAAACTTTGTATTTTGGATGTCTTCTAAATTCCGCAGATTGTGGGAAAGGCATTCTAAAGAAACCAAAGATATTCAACATTGAATAGCCCAAAGATATTGTAAATATTTTTTGGTTTCTTTCCAATGTTTCGACATGGAATATCTGGTTATCCTTCTTGTGACATGCGCTTCTGCACACTTGTCTGAGTCGTGACTGGCCCGTGAAAGTCCGTGTAAATTAGACTGTGCTGCTTACTATCAATAATCACTACATCAAGACACCCATTAAGAGCAGAATAAGAAAACAATTCTAACCAGGTCCGTAGTAGGTTAGAGCCAATTCGGCTTAGTACCCTGCATGGGAGAGGGGTTCAATATGATGAGATATCCAATCTAGATGATATGCATGTTTCAGTGAGACTCGACTCTGAGAGGGGCGGAGGAGGGCAAGAAATGTTCGACAGCACCGAAGCCGCTCATGATCATAGGGATATATTGTATTCCATCATTCAAAACACATGATTGGGATAGATTACGAAAGATTATATTCTCAAGGCCCTCCGGGCATGTCCTGGTACCTCTGCCAGAACCGGGCCTGATGCAAGTAGATTGAGCCCTCAGACAGCCAAAGACTTCAGCAAAGACTGGAGACTTCCACACATTCCAGAATTTGAGGAAGGAATTGTGCATACATAAATATCTACAAAAGCATTACACACGGCTCAAGGTTCGCTCGGTCGATGCTCACACGTCGACCAGCTCACATTGATCCCAGGATCCATTCACATGGGTGTCAAAAGAGACCTAGTGTGACAAATATGGGTTCTCAACAATGAAGGGATTTATTGTCTAATTATTTATTTATTTATCGGATCAAGACGGAACGCAAGCATAATTCAAGCAAAGTTTACACGCCATAATTATTTATTTTTCGCTCGGATCAACCGGATGTGATTCGACAATTCGTTTTTCAGACCTGGTTCCTAAGACGGTACCAGGAATTCCATACTGCCAAATGTGGAACAGAACGATGGGGATGGTTCTTTGCCAGCCAAAAATCATCCTTGCAAGGAAGACAATATATGCCCTAGCTAACGGACGGCGGTGTTCCGGAATCTGCAGTTCACCATACTCTAATTAGGTTGTATTATAATTTGTCGAGTAAGTACCTCGGTTCTGGCCCTGGCCCCGCGTGGCTCCCGGCGCACTTGCACACTCGTCATCCCAGAAGGTCATCTATGCGTTGCGGCCTGAATTTCGCCGAGCCGTCGCGTAAATTCGCCACCGTAATGAAGCGAGATTGTCACTTTGTCATCATGGGTTGAGAAGTTGACATTCAACCTAAGTGCTTACATCGCTACAGCCTACGGGGACCGAATCGTAATGTCGAGTACCTGACCCGAGATCGTCCACACTACACCTCGCCATCGCATCTACGGCCTAATTTTTTCCGACCTTGAACAAAGTCGCCCAAGCGACGCGAGTTTACCATTATGGGTCCAAACTTAATCCGAGTGTCGAATACCCTGAGTCATAGTTCGATTGGTCTAATTAGATCCCATCAATTCCGGAGCATCGGTCCCATTTCTGGTGAGGTCCGCCGGCTACTCCGGCACTCCTTCAATCGCCGATGGCATGGCAAGCCGATATCTGCAGGAGGCGCGGCTTCCATTTGGGCAACAACTAGAGCATCCGAGGAGACGTAAAAATGTGGCTCAGATGTTTAAATGTGTACGAATGAAGGAAACTGAAGTGACTGAATCTGTTTAGGGGACCTCAACTTTGGCGTACAAAATTTGAGGATTGCAGCGCAAAGAAAGAGGTAACAGGGTACCAAAGAGTGAGTACAGGTGCAGATCAAATGGAAATGTTAGTTCAAATGTTTCTTTGAGTTGATGTGGCTTCTAATTTTTAAGTGGATTGTAGTCTTCTTGTGCCGAAGCACCTTGCCTTCGGCATCTCTTCGGCACACCGTGTGGAGTTGAACCTCCGTCAAAGCAAGGCGAAGAAATTAGCGCAAATAAAAATGCTCGTTCCTCAAAGAGATATTTACATGTTGTAATCCTAACTGGGGAGGCCCTCACTTATATCTAAATACCATGGGCAGGGATTTCCAGACCAGTGGCCTGCTGCGATTTCTCGACCCGAAGGGATGGCAAAATAAAGCAGGAAATTTGAATAACAATATTGTATGTAGAAAGGAAGGTGAGCCTGCAAAACTATATCACAGAAGGGTCTCCTTTAGAAGTCTTCGATGAATGAAAACTACAAACATATTTGTGTTGTGTTGGTGAAGTCTCCGGCGGCGAAAGTTACGTAAATTCCCTTTCGGGGAAATCTAATTAGACCAATCGAACGGTTCCTCACTCTGAGAGAGTCCGTAGTTTCGGTCTCGCACGAAAGCAACCGCGATTCTTCTGCTAGATTTACTCACAGATTCTGCCGCGCTGTCTCGCATCCAGAGTGACCATCATTGCCGGCGAATAGTCATATTGTTGACATGGCATGTCGACATGCATTATGGACGGAATCGAAGACTTCCGGTTTGCGGCCAAATATTCAGAACGCTAGCGTTGAGGGGTGCGGTTGGTTGCGAGAGAATCCCTGCACCTGGATTGAACAGGGCGAAAACCTTGGAACCCACCTCTACCCACCTGCCACCTACGCAACGGCGATTTTGTTCGGAATGACGCGAACGGTCGACGAAGCGAGGATGCCGGCGTATTTAGCTTCCTGAGATTACGAGCAGTATTCTAGTAGTATGCCCGGTGTTGGGGGCCAGGGACAGGTACTACGTATTCCGTGTGTAGGCTGAACATTCAAGAACCAGCGGCTTTGTTCAGAATCGTGTGAAGGGCCGACGAAGCTAGGATGGCCGTGGATGACTTCTTGAAATGATGAACAGTGTACGGTCCGACGTCGGGGAACTGTCAGGTATTCGGAGTCGTGTGTAGAGCCTGCTCGGCGGAGCAGGATGATTGATGTTTTATGTATGATTAGGCCGAGGGATGGACTCTATTCACACAAACGTAAGAAAGAGCCTGGAACAAAGTTGTATCTCTAGAACATACAAACTTATTTTTATATTTTTACATGAAAAATTTCATCCCCGAGTTTACTTTGTATCCATGGGCATAACGACAGTGGGTAGATAGGCCCCGGACACCACCTAATAACTACCTCGGCCGAAAATCCAAAATCGCACTTACGATTTTCGGCCTCCAGGGCCTTGAATTACTTTGCGGCGGAGGGAATTTGGCCAAAATTCCCACCAAAATCGTCAGTAGTTGCATTTTTTTCTCCCGGGGTCCATTTCTTGCATATCCCAGCTGTTTCGGCTGTTCCGGCGGTCCTCGATCTTCCTCGATGCGTCGATGGCTGAATTCTAGTTGGTGAGATTGGTACTCATGGCCCAAACACAGATCCATAATTTTTTCTGGTCGTGCATGATTTATCGTATGATGGAGCGATTAGCGTCGTCCGAACATTGATTTACTTCTTAAAGCAGAGGGAAAATCTCAAAATTTGAGCGTTGATTTACTTTACGCCGGAAGTAGTTAGTAGGTAGTGTCCGGGGGCCTGGGTAGGTATAGGTAGAATTCCGCGGCCGGTCCCACTTACGAACGCAGGTGGGAATTGATGAATGATGACGATGCAAGGAAGTAGGTCTAGTCAAGGGTCCAGTACCCAAAAAAAGCCAGCCAGGGCCCAGAGCCCAGAGTGTCCAGTCTCGTCCAGTCAGCACGACGGCGGTATTATGAGCGCTATTTGGAAGTGAAATGGCGAATCAAGACATTGATATAGTACGGAGAGCGATCATCGGTCGAAGCCACACCGATTACGACGGCCGTGGAACGGGCTTGGCCAGCAAGCGCTTCTCAAGGATCGCTAGTTTTGACATTGCTCATTCCTCTGCCGTTGCCCTGTCAAGGTCTGTTTTAGGCAATTCGTGATGGCATCTATTTTTTTGTGGGACCACCAATCTGTAAATGAATTCAACATTCGGTAAGTTGCATCGTAGAGCATCGTAGAGGAAAAGAAAAAATACCCTGGATCTTCTTGATGCCCAAGTCTTTGATAAATTGAATTGTCGGAAAAAAGAAAATGTCCTTACAAGAGAAGCGAACGTCATAAGGCCTTACACACAAGATATCCCTCCGCTCCGCTCCGGCACGGAGAATTCGCGTCGAAAAGCAAGAAAGTCAATCAGGTTCGCATTTTCTGCTATTTGAGCCACATGGGAGAAACTCAAGTAAAACAAATGCGGAATGAATGAGTGTCGTTGTTGGTCTTTTATACTAAAATAAATCCCCCGGCCCTGGTTTCTGTCTTCATTCTCGTTCCCCGCCTCCCCTCCCCGCCCAATAATACGTGGCCGCAGGCAGGTATGTACGTGTCTCTGCAGCGGCACGCAGCAGCCTGCAGCACAGTAAATGACAGGGAATATAATTATCTAGATCGTTACCAGCGGTTGTTTAGCCTCTCCAGCACTTGCCGTTCGATTTGGGAAGCACAAAAGTGCACCCTGTGTGAGAGGAGAGGCTGTATGGGTATTACCTGGAGCATAGCTCCAGGAAGACAGCTTGATGGGGATGGAACCAAACAAAAGCCATAGATTTCGTTTAAGTAAGAGGGGGAGTAATAGTAAGATCAAATCTCGAGTTTCCCTAGCCAAACATCTCCCAAGCGGGTATTCGCGTCGTTCAGGCCTCCTTGAACGACAACATGCCCACCTTGGTCTCCCTGCTCCCAGTCGGCGGCAAACCAACCGCGTGCCTCCGGAACACCACCACCTTTCCCTTCCTGTTTAAGCTCAGTGAAGACGAACCCATCTTCATTCGTGTCCGAGACCGCAGACGGCTTGCAGATCAGTGCCCACGCGTCGTTGTGGAACTGTCCCGCGCCGAGATGCCCAAGGTGAGCCGGAGCGGGCCCACGTTCGCCAAAGAGCATAACGCCGACCAAATAACCAGAGTCGGGGAGGGTAATTGGGGGGCTGACGGGCACGAGCGCGTGCACACTCCGGGCCATGGGGTGACCGGCGTCCCCTTCTTTCCCAGGCATCGCTACCGATCCCCACGTTCCGCTTGCGGGGCTGAAGTAATCGAGGCTCCCACCGAGCTCGTAGCCCGCAAAACCGCCGTAGCGCACAAGGAGGGGCGGCGAACCTGGGATGGTGATCGGAGTAAGGACAGTTCCACCGCGACCCGGACCTGGCCCCGCAGAAAGAGGCGCCCAAGTTGGTGCGGATAGGGAGGAGGCTAGGGATATCGAATGTAGAGTTCCCAGCCTACCTTTGGCAGGGCAGCCAGCGTGCACTAGGAGCACAATTGTTAACATCCCCGTTCATTGTATGATTGACAGCTGAACTTACAGTAAAGAGTGTCCGCTGCAATACACATAGCGTGGTAGCTTCTGTCTTCGACCTCTGACTTCGCTAAAGTCGCATGTTTTTCCCAGTGGTACGATTCCAAGCCGTAGGTCCACAAATCAGAGCTGCACGGGGTCATATCTTCAGATTCTCGACCGCCCCATAAGTACAAAGAGAACGTCTCGGGTTTATAGGTCAAGCATGCGCCTACACGGGCAGAAGGACGGAGCAACGAGGTGGGAGCAGAATGAACAGATCCATCTATCCCAGATTAAATTGAGCTAAAAAAACAGGTGCTTAGAGGGCAAACCATCGAGACGGATGACCCAGAGTTCGTTATCGACGGGAATCCGAGGGATCTGCTCCCCACCGAAGCAAGGGGTACCCACCCTTAAAATTTCCCACACAGGGTCGGAAAAGTGCAACAAGACACTCCAGACCCTCCCTACCCTATTAGCCGAGCACAGCCACACCCAAATTGGGTAATTTTCTCAGGAAAAGTGACCAAAAAGGGAATTTTTGCCTGAAATCTGGGCTGGATATAAGCCATTCTGCGCGAATCTGCGGCGTTTTGAATTGATTTCTGTCGTACGGAGTGGACATTCCTCACCGTTCCACACGGAAATGTACCCCTAAAAAACTCGGTTTTTTTTCAACCCCTCTAAATGTGTTTTCAGAGCTGTCCAAACAAATTCCAAAAAGTGAAATAAGGGGTCCCGGACCCACCCTACCCTATGAGGCTGTGTCTCGGCATCTTCCGGTGGGTGCCTCTTGCACCGAAGACATAAGCCTTGTTGCCGACGACAGCGAGACTGTTGGAAGAACGTTTGAGTGCATTGACAGCAGCACCCGTGGCAGATTTCAGAGGGAGTTGAGACCAAATGAGGCGCATCATGGAGGTAGAGACCAAGTGGATGTGGGATCCAGTGGGACGGACCGCCGGACCGCAGCGGCATCCATCGGCATCTACACCGCCTTCAACGGATTTGTACGATAAGAGCTTTTTTCGCCGGTGGCTGCCGCCTAAATATGCCTCCTTTCTCGCTCGTATTGTGGTTGTGCATTAGCGGAAGTATTAGAGAGGATGCACATAAACCGCATGTGGGATCCAAAGCCGCACACGGGTATTATACTTCTTGGCTCTCGGGCACCCTAAGATTGTTGAATGACACCCTCTGACCACTAGAGCCCCCTCCAAAAAAAGCCGGCTGCGGTCAGCTTGCGCGCCGAAAAAGCTGCATGCGGCTTTGCGCATCCTGTCTATTATTCCTCTTGGTTCAGCTCGCTGACGCGTGCAGGTGAGCCTTCGAAAGTAATGGTGTACGAATACTGATGTTAAACTGGTAGGTGGGCTCACATACCGTTTTTATTGACATACGATCCAGAAAATGGAAATGATCACGACTGCTGGCATATTTCCGTGTGTACTCCTCTTTCCTTCGGTGAGCCCCATTTCTTTACCTGTTACTCGATTTTATCGCCCGAGGCACCTGGGATCGGCGAGAACACCTTGATCGATGTTCGGCCGAATTCCCGCTCCACTCATTAGATTCAAAGTCAGGGCGCCAGTACTCACGAGGATAGATTCCCTGCATACAGAGCCTCACAGAGCCGATGGCGGACAGCAGCCTCTGCGCATTGGGAGTCTGCACTCACCAATCCAGCAGATGAACCCTGTTCGACTCGGGGTCAGGTCATTCGTGGACCAACTTGGGATCTTTTTGTTGATTTTCTCGCTTACTTGTGGATGATTTAAAAATTATGTAACGTCGCTGCATTCCAACATCCCGGTGAGTATTTTGCCATTTCCAAGATCAGGACGCGCAGGTGGCTTCTTCCTCGAACTGCGCAAAATATCCAAGTAAGTCTCATCGTTACATGCGACGCCTCAATCTTTGTGAAGAAGGCCGGAAAACGGTCCTCTGTGCTCGGATATCAATCAGAAGGTAATGTCAAATGCAGATGGTATCGGGTCGATGGAAAGGAGGGTGGAAGCTAAGTATATGGGGCATTTGGCTTACTGCTGGGAATACGACGCCGGTGCGAGGGCGCAATAAATCAAATCAGTGCCTGGGTGCAGGATTCATCCGTTCAAATTGGGTTCAGCTGAAGCCTGATCGATTGCCGCCGCGATTTTTTGTCTGAATCATGGTAGTCTCCCCGATGTTAGACTCTCGTAACACAGTTGCACAAAAAATTAGAATAGTCCAAATTTAATTGTGGCAGCAGCAGCACCAATATAATGCAGCACAGCGACAAAGGCAAGTAGATATATATGCGATTCAACCAGCGGCTACTAAAGCACCACGCCGGACCCGAGGACGAGAGGCTCGCACTGTTGAGTGGCAGTCCACTGCGACGCATTCTGTATCACTCTGCTGATGGGGTTCAAGGTGTCGCTGGTGATCAGCGTGGTCGGCTTCTGCCATCCCTCAGCAAAGGGGAGGCGCTCTTCGCGGAAGAAAATCTGTACAAACCTGCATCGCCCAATTCGATCAGTGCCCATCACCTTTGGATTCACAACACGTACTTCTTGGGCGCAATGCCGGTGAGCGGGTTCCCGAAGATGCTCAGATAGAACGAGGACTCGCGGCTGCGGAGCTTGAACTCCTTGGCTGTGTTGGTCACGTTGGGGTTCGTAGCGATGGAGTGCGCGAGGCGCGCGCGCTGCACCTCGCCCGCGGACGTCGCGTCGTAGTAATCCTTCCCCGGGTTAGCGTTCGCGAGGACTGAGAAGGTCGTCTCGTTGAAGTGCACGTTGTCGCCCGTGCCATCCGGGCCAAAGTCGTTGCGCGAGATGGACGCATCGTGCTCGATGAGATTGTGGCTGCAGTCGAACGCATCAGGAAAATGAGGTGGTAGAGGGAATGAAATGCGGAGGTAGCGTACAGCGAAAGCGCACCGAGGCTCATGGTCTCGAAGGTGGTCGCATCGGCGCCGCTGAGCAGTCCGAACTTGGCCGCGACGAGGATTGGGTCCCAGTTCATGTTGAAGCCGTCTACACGCGAAGTGATGAGGTCGATATTTCCGAGAAGTAATGTACTTACTGAGCGCGGCCTCCATGATCTGCGTGACGGTGAAGTTCTGCCCACTACGAGGGAGATACCCGTGATTGGCGAGGCTAGGGACAGCGTTAGCCAAAAAATCGGGGTGGCGTTGGGGAAATTCGGTCACGTATTGAGTCCCGGACACGGCGAGCGCTGGTCGGTGGACTTGGGAGCCATGAATGCATGACCAGCGGGCTCGGGGAACGCTGCCGTTCCAGAGACAAATAGGACGGAGGCGGCGATGAGACCAGATAATTTGAGCTGCATGGTGGTACTGAGCAGTCGATACTGATCTGAAAGAAGCACTTTCCTTATATACTTTTGCAATACTTCAAGGAGGTTTTAAAGGTGTGCATAGTTGAAACATACCGTCGTCCGAGGAACCCTGGAATGAGCTCCAAATGTTCCGGAGCGTGTGAGGATCGAGTGAGGACGCATAATTATGGCTGACTGAGATACACCAGAGAAGACTTGCAGTGCCAAGCGCGAACGCTGCGCAGTCGGCGTGAGATATCCGGGCCTCCCCATTGGCTGCCTTCCAAGCAGGTTCCGTGGCAATCAACGGAAGAGAAGTGTGCCGCATAAGTGCCTCGGACACATAATGCACAGAAGGCAGGCAAATTGTACACCGCTTCGACAACCATGCACTCCCGGAGAACACGCGATTGACTGGAATTTCGCTACATGGGGTTCTCGAAAGACGCATACTCAGCAAAGGCAAGTGGACACATATGGAGATGTCATGGTTTGGAGAACGTCTACTTTCAACAGGGGTCAAAGCAGGAGTCCTTGTATTCCAGCAAGAGGAGCAACTACAGTCCAAAGAGGCAAGATCTAGAGACGCAGATATCTGTGGAGCACCGGTACCAGTGAGAGGACCAACTTGAAAAACTCCAAGCAGATACCCCAGAGACCACAAAGAAGACTTAAGGCTAGAAAAAAACCAGAGAGAATCGAGACCAAAGCAAGACGCACGTACGTGGCAGCACGGCGAATCCCGCATGGAGCAGCGGCGATCTGATTCTGATTTGATTTGATCGGCAGCATCGGCAAGTGACTCATTTTCTCTGCTTAAACCGCTATAAAAACGACGAGACTAGGCCTTCTTTCCGTATTCTGCACTCTTGCGAAGATAGCTTGACTGACACTGTACGGTTAAACTTGGACGACGCCACGACACCAAAAATCACCTTGCTTTGCTAGGTCCCCCTCCTTCTTTATTATTAAGCATCATTGTTTGTTGGGCTTTGTTCTCGCACACTCTCCCCACCCTTCGTCTTTCCCCGAGATGCCCGTTTTCTGCTAGTTCGGAATTCAACACAACCAAATGTTTGTCGGGCTTTGGTCTTCAAGCCTACACTCAGGCCCTTTTTCCGCCCGAGATACCCGTTTTCTGCTACTTCTGATCCTCACAAGGGCAAACTTCACTCACCTCCATGGACAACTTACGCGATCTCGCTCCCGACGCGCTTCGACATGCCCTTACTCTTGCTAACTACATGGCGGAGGTAAGCGATCCTTGGGCGTTTGCGGCGCCCATAGCACCCCTTTGCCCGGATGCTTCTGTGACCCCTGCGCTACTGGCAGGCGTCATCGAAGGACATGGCACCTCCTTTCTGGGAAGTGCCCGCCCTGGAGAAGATTTTTTTCGACCACGTTATTGTAACTATAACCATGATGCATTCGTCACAACGCTTGGCGCTTGTGGCCCAGAAGACACGTTCAAAACCATTATATTTGGCGAGATTGCGTCCTTACCTGTTCGTGCTCCTTACCATCGGACTCATTGCTCAGTTCTGCGACAGGTATCAGACTGGAACCATCATTCGTTCACTCTGACCTCCCCCAACTGGTCCCTCTATGGGTGGGATGATGAAGATCTCAGCGCACTCGCTAGACTGTACCGAAGCCAACTCATGCCCATCCGTTCCATCTATATCGACGACCATGACGGCGACCTGGAGAATGAAAGAGTGCGTTTAAGCCTCCTTCGCCGTGCGGCTGCTTACCACGTTTCAAGTACCCCAAAGTTCGCAACTGGACTGACGGTCTCAGTTTGATTGTCGACATTAACAGCTATACCAGCACCGAATATCTTGTACCCGACCAAGCGGGTGACTTTCGAAGCGTGGTGCGTAACACCACCTTTCCTTTCACAGTGGGCGACTCGGTTATTATGGAGGCAACGCTGCACCTTTGGGAATCAGAATTTTCTCCCACGGATCATAGACGTGTATGTTGCCTCTCTCTCGTGTTACGGTGTCTAACGAAATGACGCTAAGGATTACAGTATTATATCTCATCGAATAAAATTCATCAAGATCAAGCCTCGCGCGGACCTGCTTCCATCGCCAGTGCGTTGCATCATCTCTGTAAAGGCTGTTCTGATCTGGCCGTAGTCTCAGTCGCTTCCCGTAGACACTGAAATGACGATACGCTCGTAGACATCGTAGCATACACTGGGGATTTGATTTTGTGGGACAATACTATGTCACGTGTACATTTCTTTTGTTAAGATTGTCAACGCGTCGAGACGCGCATCTTCCACCTCCAACTCCGCGGATGGGTGCGTAGTAAACAAGCCGGGATCGAAGCCGCGCAACAGGCGTATAGTGCCACGCCCACGACTGCGTGACAAAGCCACGTATGCGTTGAACGGTGTCAGTGCGGCCGTAGGCGGCTTCTCCAAATCGACCAGCACATACTCGATCGTTTGGCCTTGCGACTTATAATCCGTGAACGCGTACCCAGGCGTGATCGCTACCTGCCTTCGATGAACGGTAACCGTCCCCTTTCTCCCCGTTTTAATGCTGAAGCCGTTCTTGGAAGGTACGATCGGGAGCACTCCAGGAGGGAGCCCCTCGAAAGGCGGAAAGGAGCTTGTATCGGGTTTGAACAGGACTACCGCGGGTGGGTATCTTAGCATTACTGCGCCGGTCTCGGGATCTTCCCTCAATGGTTTCGGTTCCCTCGCATCCAGTTTAACGTCGACCACCTCACCGCGTGTACCGTTGGCAAGATCTCCCTCTGTGGATATGTTCATCAACACCATTGCACGCATGCCCACCGCAATCTCTACGCGCTCCTCCAGTTTGCCTGTCTGCGCTGGCTTCATCCCCGCGACGACGACGCGCTGTGCAAGATCCAGCGGTGCTGCCTCACGTCCGAACGTATCCTCGGCTTGGAAAATATACAAGCGGTGACCGGTTCTTGCACAGTGCTTCCGAAGCGCTTCTGTATTCCACTGGACACGGGCTCCGTGGCGCGGCGTTACCAACACAGCATTGTCCCAAGGAGCTTCGTTCCAACTGGGCTGCGTATTTTCAGGGCTGGTGACGAGCAAGCTCTCAAGCTCGTGCATATCGGTCTCTGTACATGCTCCACGTCGCAGTCGTTGAAGCAGGGACCTCCATGCCAGGTCGGTGATGCGCTTCTGTTCTGTCAGGGTCACAACGGTCTTGAACTGATGATAAATTTCCAGGCCAATGCGTGCTTGAAGTTTTTCTTCCTTCAAGCAGTACAGGGCACCGTTCGCGTTGCCTACTGGTGGAAATTGGTGCAAGTCTCCGAACAGAATGACGTTTGTGCCCCCGAATGGCATTGAAGGGCTACCTTCTCCCGCCGTTGCCTTCACCGCGCCGATAACTTGAGAAAGCTGAGCGAGTAATTTCTTCGTCATCATCGAAAACTCGTCAATCTCTAAGTATTTGATAGGCAGAATGTTCCTTTTCCGCTTTTCCACCGTTGCACGGCCCGCCGTCGCCATCCAGTCGGGCTCGTTCCTTGCTGCGACTGGTATTCCTGCCCACGCATGCACGGTTTGTCCCCCGATTAAGCTGGCTGCGACACCCGTCGTAGCGGTTTTGCCAAGTAAGGCCCCTGCGCGATGGAAATCGAACGTGTGAGATATAGCGTTAAGGAGGACCGTCTTCCCCGTCCCTCCCTCACCACGAACCACCATCAGCAATTGCTCCTGCGCTCCACCCGCCAATGTGCGTTGCAGATGCCGTTCAATGATATCGTGCGCGTGTCGCTGCTCCACATTCAAGATATCGAGCGACGCCTGCTGCTCCGCCGTACGGACATGCGGGGTGTCCGGCGACAAATCCACAACGTCGGCCGCAAATTCCGGTGGTGTTGGCAGCGACCTGCGATGCATCTCCGTTACACCTGCGTCTGCAGGCGCCACTGCCGCTCGATTATCCACGACGAAGTCGGTGGACCGCGTAATGGCAGCTACCTTCTTCCCCCATTGCTGGTACAGCACAGCCTCCTCAAATGTCGCTGGCTCCGCAAATGGCCTGAAGCACGTTGCAGCCCTGTCTTCCGCAAAAATGCCGAGGTCCTTCGCGATTCCGATAGCGTGGTAGCCGTAATTCTGCTCTCGTTGCGGATACCGATTGAGCCTGGCCTGCTCGACGTCCGCTTCAGACAGAGGAATCTCGAGTTCGCTCTGCGCTTGCAGCTCCGCCTCGCGGCGCACGTGGTCATCGACGTCTAGTACAGCGCCGGGCTCCCGCAAATCGTCGTCGCTCTTGCGATTAGCACTGTCGGAACTTTCGTGAAAGTAGTGTATGTTCTCCAGGATCCTCTGGACAGCAGGAGATGCCGCAGTAACAAAAGACTCGAAGGCGTCCGCAAAAGTCGACGACTCCCCCTTGAGCAACGAAAGCCGCCGCCACGGGTTGAGCAGCACGAGCATGCAGGCGCAGTAATACTCGCGGTCGCCGGTGTCGCGGCGGGGAAACCATGCGCCCACGAACTGCAGATTGATCTCCACATTCGGGCCTCTGATAACGCGACAGCCTTTCCTCTTCGCGGATGCCAAGTATGGTACCCTCTGGCTCGCGGGTCGTCCTCGCACACGACGTTCCTCGCTTTCAGCCCCGATTTCGTCTTCCCCTTCAACGTCTGCTTGAGCTTTGCCCAGCGCAGTCCCGTCATACGTGCGCGAGAAGTAGTCGTAGAAACTCAAGTTTGACAGAGGCTCGCCACGCTCCGCGTAGTCCTTGAGCTGATCTTTCAAAGTAAATTCGCCATCTACGACTTCAAGAGGAATTGGCACTTCCTGCGTTTACGTCAACTTCACGGAATGTGCTCGAGCGACTGGACTCACAGGTTCCACATCCGTACCCTCGGGCGGCGATATAATTTCCATTGTCGACGCTATGCGCGAAACGATGCTGTCGAAGGTCGGAAACATCCACTGCATAGAGAAAGCAACTCACTTTTTGTTCGACAAAACAGGAAATGTCCTTCTCAGCTCCGCTGTCACCGCATCCCAGTAAATCGGGACGAATGTGTGCGATATAAACCGGTCGCCCCAACCCATCAAGTAACTGACAACCTCCTGACCGCTGAACTCGTGCTGCCTGCTCAGCGTATTCGCGCACTGCTGCAACATGCGTTTGTTTATGTCGTGGGACAACGCCTGCTGGCGATTCAGTTTCCGGTGCATGGCAACACTTTTTGCGAGCAGTGCCGACGCATTGGACGCCTGTATCTGCTTCTTCGCAATGTAAAGAGTAATGTAAAAGCCAATGTCCTTCGTCTCGTGCCCGTTGGTGACTAATTTCATATCCTGATTAGACCTCAGCAGTTGGAGGAGAGCCGGATTCCACGCGTTCAAATACCCATAAACACGTCGCGGTCCCCAATCGCCGTTCTCCAATACCCAGTCATGACTGGAAAGGGCCCAAGGAGCACGGCGCTTGCACACCAATCTCCCGTTCTTCGTCCGCAGGCATGTATTCACCTCGCACTTGTGCGTTTGTACTGCTCGCGCCAATTTAGCCTCCGCTTGTGATCGCCGAAGCTTGTAGTTCTCCATCCGAGGATCCACCGGGCGAGAATACGCGACAGCGCTTTGTTTCTGAAGCTCCATGACAGAACGGGCGTCCGTGCCCTTTATATCCGCCCGCATATTCTCCGCGATGAAGCGACACACTTTCGCTCGAAACGCCTCGCTTTTTAGCGCTTCGACCATGCGAGCTGAAGTCGGCGCACCCGCTAACCACAACAGCATATGAAGATGTAATGTCCCGCGGCCTTGCGCTTCCACTGTCCCGATATACCCGTTGACGAGGCCCAGGATGCCGACCTCCCGCGAGATGGTTCCGCGTTTCGAGACCTTGATCCCGAAAACCTCTTCTATGATCACCCTCATCATCAAGTGGAAAAACTCGGCTGCGGCGTACGGATCTCCTGCAATGGTCGTGCCTCTACGGTTCCGATCTGGCCCCGCAGTCGCGACAAATCGATCTAGATCAATGTCCACACCTGCGAGGACTTGGGCGATTGGGTCATTTGTATCCGCCAAGCTAAAAGTCGTCCAAATGCTCGGAGGGTTGTAGTTTAGCGTCATCCCCCATATTTGGGATCGAACGGAGACTCTACTCTCATCTGTCCCTTGAACCCGTGCACGAACAGATGTCAACTGCTTGCGCAGCTTCCGAATAACCGGGTTCGTAAAGGGAACCCTTCTAGTTTCCTCCGTGCTGGCTAAATGAAAGTCCTTCGGTGACAGTTTCTGAAATGCGGCCTGGTTGGCGATGAAGTCGGATCGCTTGATATGAATGCCCGCCGATCGACAAACTTGACGCTTCTGCAAAACGCCGAACGCTTGAAATATGAAGTAGAAGTCCTTCCGAAACCGGCCATCGTCGTATTGTAATGCCCAGCGAACATGTGCCTCGTATGGGACCTTGACATCACGATCCACCTCGATCCCGCCCTGGCCGTATGGGAACAAAACGGGGAAAGCGCCGAGCATGTGGTTAGGATTCCCGGGGCCACCATCGAACCGCTCGCCATGCTCATCAAGACGCGGGTACTCGTTAACAAACGCGCTGCCGCGTCGAATGCCAAAGTCTTTGTAGACACGTCCTTCGGCTGCGTTCGCGAACGCGTGCGCGTAAAGATCATTGTCAGGCACCCCCTCCGCATCGCCGTCAACCACGCCCATAGCTTGCAGTGGAAACGCGGCCGGCTCTGATAAACAGGTTTAACAATTTCTTCGTCTCGCAACACGACAGCACTCACCAAAATAATCTCCCGTTTCCTCCATCTGTACGTCTTCCTCTATGAGGGTCGTTCCTGGCCGTTCTTTAGTAAGTTATACAATAATCGTACGTTGTGTAATTCACCTGACGGAAGGCCGATGGATTGCAGGGTAATATCAGTACCCATAGCTGTACCGCCTTCACGCGAACTCTCCTCCTCATGCGTGCGCTTCGTACGTTCCAGCGCAGCTTCACGCTCCTCGTCCTCGGCGTCGGCAGGAATGTATCCAGCCTGTTCGCGCTCAAGGCTCGCGGTATCGTTTGACACCTTCGCGTTGAGCGCGATCTCGTCCGGTACGTCGTCTTCGGGAAGGAGACGCAGCTGGTCTTCTGATATTTCGATTTCGGAATATAAGGGGTTATTCGTCTGCAGCCACAGCAGAGCGTCAAACACTCGTTTACGCCGAACGCGAAGGAAGTCGGGGAAAATGGAGAGCGGTTTATTTCCAGCCCCAACGAAAGTGACGCCAATGGTAGCTGCTAGGATCTTGGGCGAAGGCGGCATAATGTTCCCGGCTGCAATATCCGCGATCTGAGCTGTATTGAGACGGTACGTCGAAACGTTGCCCTTCATCCCGCTGTTAATGGTTTCCTTATCCCACGTTTCAGCTCCTCTGATTTTGGGATAGAGTTTGACGACGTATGCCGCCGGAAAGTACAACGCCACCAGCATCCTCTCCGGAAGCGTCAAAATGCGAAGTTGAAATGGAATGTCCCCAACCCATAAACCGTTCGCTAACGCGAGTTTCGGCCGCAGCTTCAACTTCAGTTGGCGGAGGCACTGGCTGCAAGCGAAAGTTTCCGACTTCTCGAGCGCGCGGCGATGTAAAAGGAGTTCGGCTGTCAATACATGCGCTGCGTGGCTCTTCCACGGCTTCAATAGAAACTTGTTAGGCAGTGCCTCAAGCGACGTTGCCTCCAGTTCATCCATGAACAACTGCCGTGCACACACAAAACACAACTCTTTACGTAGAGCTGCGTTCCCTGTCCTATCGATCGCCCTGAACTAATTTAGCACCGCGACAACGACCGGATGAATGTCTCACCTGGCAATGCACTCATTCACGACGTGTTTCGGTTGAGGCTCTAGAAACGGGCCCGTTATAACGTCCCAATCCATACTTTCGTTATAAGTTGCCGGCAGAGGCACCGTAACGTCGGTGCTGTTACGCAACGCTGACGACGATGCAGGCTCCATCTTCTTCTGCCTCTTTCTCGGCGGCAGACTGTCAACTTTGCGCCTTTTCTTGGTGCCACTAGCAGCACCAGCCTCAATCTGGGATTTGATAGGTTCGGGAAGGCTCTCCAAGAAGGACACCAGCGCTGCGCGCTTTCGCTGCACAGCCATGGGTATGGCGACTAGAGGTGTAGCAAGACGAAGAATTTCCGCCACCGTGTTGTTGAGCAAGACTTGATCCATTGTGGTGACCGCGAAAACAGATCTGAAGCTGGCCAAGGGCAATGCAAAAGAGATATTGGCGAAAACTGGTACACGGATTGTAAGACAAGCGGTGTCAAAAACTCCTCTCTCTCATCACTACAGTTTCGCCCGGACCTTCGATACTCGGGGGATCTTCTTTGGTATCGACGGAATACAGTTGTACGCCGTCACATATAACATCGCACCGAAGGTCGGTGCTTGCACTACATTTTCTGCTCCGGTGCTCAGCATGGAAAACATTTAGCGTCACTAGCTCACTTGGCACCGCTCGTCGCACAATCCTATGCTCTGTGGAGATGTTTGGTTGCCCAAAACTCGCCGGCTTTCGTATCTGCGCAATGCTCAAGCAACGTAAATCCAACAGGGGTAAAACATACGGTCGACATGGATGTGCAGCGTGAAATCAAACGAGGCCTCAACGGAGAAAGATACGGGCTTTATCGATATGGGACATCAGCGTACCTCGGTGAATAACAGTCACGCAAAATCAAGAGATCAGTAATTTCAAATGCCAAATTTGGAAAAACAACGACGAGCAATATCATTTCAGAAGCGGCCACATTGTCGAGATGGACGCACCTTCGTCGTTGGGCTACAGAACCCCTTCAGCTGCGCTATTGGAGGAGGCCCAGGCAAGCCGCGAACCGGTACGCTCTGCCGCAACACTGCATGTACAACGATTTACGTTTACTTTCAGCCTTATCCGGGGTTTGCGAAAGGCTTCCTGTACTCTGAATGGGCAAACACTCCGGAGCTTATCAATGTCCCTTTTGACATTGGCGCGGACCCCGCTGAACGCTGCCCGGCTGATCTGGACTTTGACCAGTGGCTCGGCTTAATCCAGTCCAACGTCGTAGATCTCGACGACTACATCACGATCACTAAGAATGCACATGGAGCCGGACCCCCTTCGTTCGCTTTTATCACGGCCAACGAAGCTTATGATGAGGACAACACATGTGTCTACGCGCATTTACAGCTGCGCTTTGTCGGTCGTATCTTGGCGTTCGGCGTGGACGAGAACGAACAGATCGTAGATTTATGTCTACAAGATCTGGAGCACGTAGATCGTGCGTTGTCCCAGTAAGTATGCGAACCGGTTCACTTTGGCCTCTTGCTGACAGAGACTCGGTACAGGGTGATCAGGAAAAAGACGTTGGGTGCTACATCGTAGACTTCCGTACCATGTCCTCTCAAGTCCTACATTCATGCGAAATCATGGGCTTCGTCTTTACCATGTCCTCGCTAGCGTCTACGCTTGCCTACGGCTCCACCAGCCACGCAACACGGGCTATTGCATTGGATTTCCTCGCATCCCGCATTCGCACAATCATGTCTCGCTACTTGCCCTCAGGCAGCGCTCCCTCTTTCTTCTCTTTGATGCACACGTCTCGCGCAGCCGTCGTAGGCTCCATCCCGGTCCTCATCGTCTGCTGGGTAGTGAAATTCAAGGCCGACGATCTCCCCGCCGACGTCAACATTCTAGTACCGCACGGAGCGTTTGACGCATGGTGCGAATGGTTTGCCAACCACGCTGCCGAAGATTATCCCGCACGCCATAAACTGATAAGATTCGACAAATCCGTGAAATCGTTCCGAGCCTTCTTATTGCCCATTGGAGGCGGCAGGATGGTAAGTTCCTTACTTCACACTTTGAGCGCTGCAATAATATACATGTCAGATGCCGTTCACTGTGTCCGAGAGCCGGAAGGAGAATGTCCTGTATCCCGCCCTCCACTGCGAATTGACTTCGCAGATGACGTTGCTAACGGCGACACGCATCATTATAATATATCCTACCCTCACACTAAATCTTACTTCGGTGGTGGGTTGGATGGAACGGAAGCCTCGCTTCAACAATACATTCAAATGGCGTGCCTTCAGCATGCACCACACCTCCGCCTCGCTCCATGCCCAATGTGGCCTCGCCTGCGCCTTCATTTGGCGCCGTACGAAAGATAGAAGTGTTGCGGACATTTATTGGGGCGGGTACGATGGCACCGCGGACCGGAACGAGAGTCCTCTCCATGACGGTTGCTTGCGTTGGAGGGTCGGAAGGACATGCGATAACGCGAAGTGTTCCAAGTACTTGGCCGGTTTTAGATTCTAATATAGTCACAACGCTGTATTCTCCTATCTGTACTCTGCAACTTCGACACGATGCGAGAAAACCATCTGGACCTCTACCGCAGTGACAACGAGCCCTTCCACACTGTTGACGTCGAGAGTCGCTGCAATTATAACAGTGTCACCAACACGAAAAGGCTTGGAAATTTCCTCCCAAGGCGTATTCGTGAACAGCGAATGTCTACCCACAACGGTGCACACCGTCTCTGGCAAAAGCTGGACATCAAACTGGTTTTCGAATGACGTGCTTACGCCAGGTGGAGGTGTCCCCTGAGACCGTATAAGAATGAGATCTTGAAAAATCGGGAACTATGATACTTCGGCATTGGCCCAACGGCGCCCGATACGGTGAATAAACGAAAGGGCTCGGCTTTGCTCCGAGAAGGCTGAAATGAACTCGGTGGAAGGCCAACCGTCACGCCTCCAGTCCGGACGCCCCACCCTCATGACCGCGGTGCGCATCTCTTCCTGTCAGGATCTCAGCGACTGTCGCGCAACAAAGAAGAACTACACACCGGAGCAACAACTACCTCACCAATAAGTGTGGTCCTGATCGAGTGGGGATTGTCCCACTGACTTAAGTCGGAGCTGTGGCGCGATAAGTGCGGCTCGACAAACTTAGACGTTGTACTGACCACGCATCAGAAATATTGACCCAGCACTCGAAGAGCATGCGGCATAGCTGGGAAGGAGCGAAATGGTGGTAATCTTCGAAAGGGAGCATATACACAGAAGAGCCGGACTTGACGCGTCCCGTCACGCACATCGGTCACAGGTAACAATATTTGCTTTAGCTTTACTACATGACGTCTGCGGGACCAACACACTCGATCTCGATGGCTTCGATACTTAACGCCTGCAACGAATAAGGTCCAAATCTGTGAAAATGAGTGTTGAACTCACTTTTGTCTTGTGAAACGCTGTGCCACTCAGTCCACAGAGGAAGTCCGCCTCTATGATTACAGTACTCCCAATGCGCAGGTCAGTGAAGTCATCTTCTACTGGTCTCGGTGTCGGGCCAACTGGAGACAACGTGTAAATCATGGACTCTGGTTTAACGACGACGAGCATTTCGTGCGCAGGTCCATCCATCCATTCTTTGCACTGACTGCCTTCTCAGCTTGACCTGAAAACGCGGAAATTACTTACGTCTTCCGGAGTATCGCCATTCGCAGATAGGTAGACCTCCGTGCGGTGAAGTTTGCTCAACTGACTGCGAAATAACTCGGTAAAAGTGTCGGCATCCCATCCAAAATTGCTCCAGTCTGGAGAACGGAGCCGCGCGACACGACGGGGTATATCCTGCGAAAAGTCAGTAAGTTTGTGCGGAATCCTGCTCCCCTTACGATACTAGCGATCGACCCAAAGATGCGCGCCCTAAACTGGCCAACCACAGACTGCACACGGACATGCTCCTTTAGCCTACGGAGCCTCAGTAATCAGAACACAGACATTCAAACACAATACTTACGTGGTTACCGTGAATCCGCCCTCTGCCCTGACTTTGCGAAAGACGTCTTCAGGTGTAACAGACTCCATACGAAGGAGCGTGATGCAGTACGTGACAAACGATGGAATGGTAACCCGCTACTCTGAACCAAACAACGATGGTCCCGCTCTGTACACCTGAATTACAAGACAGAATAAACGAGCTCGTAGAGACACACGATCCGGTAAGTCTCCTTACGGGACATGATATACGATGCTTACCTGGCCCAGCCTTTCAACGAGATATTCACAGGAATCTTGTTCCCGACTACCGGTAACAAGTGCGTTTGGGCAAGCGTACCGCTGCGCTTGGGATTGGATACGGCGGTGTCAGTCAAAGACCTCGATGTAAGCTGGTGGATCTCAGCGGGCACCTCCGCCTCCGCCTCTAGCGTTGACCGCGGTGTAACTTCTATCACGATCACCCATTGGCCATTCGACGACCCCGTTCCGTTGCGTCGAGCTTACACCGTCTTCTGTGCTCCTCAACTCCGATACGGGGAACCCTCTAACAGCAACGACATTCACCCAGAGAACGCTCTCATCAACAGCATGGTTCCGGGACTCTTCCGTCCCTGGAGGGGTAATGTCGTTGTCGTCCGAAGCACTCCACGTGGAGGTCCCGATCGCGGCGTGGACGACATGACCGAAAAGGATGTGTATCAAGCCCGAGCGATCGTTCGTCGGTACGGCCTTATCACAGCCTTTTTGGAAATTTGCTGATGTCTGATGAACAGGGTCGTTCGCGAGAGTTTGCTGGGAGTTCCGATTGCTCAGTTCTTTACCCTTTAAATTGTCGAAGCATACAACAGTAATTGCACCATTATGACGACGCCCTTCCTGGCTGCTTTCCTTCAGCGTCGTATCATCGTCTGCATCGCTGCATATTGCGCTTGGGCCGACTACCTGAGCCTCTCGCAAACTAACTCGACAACGCGAGAGACAGTGGCCCTTCTTTTTTACGCGCGAGCCCGGAAAAGGCTCTCTCACATTCTACTCACGGTGCCGATCGACTACGAGCGGGAATGCACTGTGATTGAAATGTTGTTCGACCTTATGTACGCGACAGACAGCGGAATCGTCGGCTCCATTCCGCTTGCATTGCTTTCGCTCGCAGCAGTGGAGGACGATTCCACTATGATCGACAACCTCAACATTCTCGCGCCCGACCGACATATTAATCTGTGGAGGGACTTCCTGGAACTTGAGCTGGACTTTACGGCGTAGGTGCCATACTCCTGCACTAAGTTAACCCGCCGACGACATGTAATGTTACAGGAGAATGCAAACGTGCAGACCAGAATACATGGGGCATGCCACTGGATGCTGGAAATTTACGCACGGCGTAACTTTATGGTTCACCTTCATGCACGCTCCTTTCTAATTCATTTCACAGACAAAAACGGTCACGGTAACAACGACAGCCTCAACAAACATTATATCCTGCCTCGTGGCTGCGCGAACTACCAGCCAGATGAACGTACTTCTGCGCGGTGTCCTTATTTCGTTGCACCCACGTCTTGCGATTGAGAGGACCAGCATGCTCGCTTGGCCATCAGTAGCGCCTGGCGCAGGCCCGTGGCTGAACCGATACATAGCGGGGAGACATCCACTTGCAGAATGGGTCAGCCTCAAAAGCTCTGCCACACTAGGTCGACCTTGCGGAGAGGATTGTCCACGCCTATGGCGTTCTTTGGCAGGTTTCAGACGAGTCGGGTTCTACCACTTCCGCCGGGGAGATGAGGAGATAGGAGAACTTTCACCAGGCGACGTTATATGGCGGCTGGGTAATCAATGTCTTAACAAGGACTGCAAGTATAGGGGGAGGACACCGCTTGTAATACCTTAGATTCTGCGTCGAATACATGAAATCAAGTAACCCGATCACATTTACCTCTTTCGGATCCAATAGCCTTCTCTTCATGTACAACAACGTCCCTCCAGAAATCGAGGAGCTCTTCCTCGGTGACCTAGGATGGGATGATCAAATCGCCTATGGACATACCGGTCACCAGGCCAGAGACATTCTGCAAGCAACACTCGCAATGCGTGTCCTGAATGTCTTAGACCTCTTCATTCCGCAGCGACACCACGACCGATTTTGGGCCTTGCTCGCGGCCGGCAACGGCGGCGTAACAGGGTCTGCCTCAACTTGGGTTACTGAATCCAGCCCTACCTGGTTACCTCGCGACTTAAATACGGTCGTCGCTCGCGGAGGAGCAACGGCGTTGTGCGCCTTTCTGCTCAACTTGCCAGGATTTGAAGAACGCCATAGATCCCCGCGGATTCCTGGGGCGCGACCTACGGCAGCAGGAACAAGTATACAACGTTGCTACCACCCCGACTCAGAATGGGCCGACTCTTTCACTCTCATTTCGACGGCGAACGAAAGATTGATCACCGTTACGGAAACAACAGAGCCTTCGGTTCTACGCCATCTGTTGGAGGTCCGACACTCGGTTCAAGCTGTCTTGCTGACACGCAATATCGTTCTCGCCATGTACCCGCGAGACGTCTGCTCACGCAGTATGGTATACCGTGCGGGCGGCATATCCAACGGCGGCCCGTTCGACATCGGGCACGCCAGGAAACGCGCCACGGAAATGGGGTATTCAAGCCTCACCAACCCCACGTTAATCGGGGCCTGCGAAACCCTATGTCCAGGACTGCTGCGTCGCCTTCGCGGTGGGAGAGGTTTAGGCTTGTTCCGGTGGACGACGCGTACGATGGACGACTTCGATGCTTCAGCGTACAACGGCTTCATGGAGGAGGCGTTCGCGGGCTTCGCATGGACATGGGGAGTGTGTAACAACATCCAATGTGATACACATGGCTTTCCTCGAGACCTACAGGTCGACGGAAGTCCCCCGAACATAGTCGACACAAATGCGAAACGCGCCGTGTTGCGTAGCATGGCGTACGCGTCGATGCACTCCGACCCGGTACGCGGCTTGGCTGACGTTCGCGGCCCTGTGACTGACTCATCTAGCCCTTCGCCCAAATTTACCAGGGGATTCTCTTCGCAACATCTTGCTTAGAACCCCTGTTCGTACCCGTCCCCCTCGATCACGGAATCAGCGATTTGAGAACAATCGACGACCTGCGCACGTATACATGGATCCACGGGGCTCTCAACGAGAGTCGTAACACGCCCAGATTTTGGCCGCCGACAACTGCTGCGGGCGTCGTGTTCGAATTAAACCGTTTGAGCTACACACTCCGTCTCGACAATTCGGGGAGCAAAATGCATATATTCATGTCAACAAACGAAGCCCACGCCCCAATCAACCTGGCCTTGACGCCGCGCGAAGAAGGTGTGCACAGCGCTCACGGAGATGTGCTTATAATGTTTAGTAATAACGACGGGATGACTGAGCCGGACGCTGGGTTAATCTTGGCCGCGAGAGCTTATTTTCAAGAGTATGCCATGCCTCGTACTTGACTCCGCGCTAACGGTACTTGGCAGGTGGTGGTCCGGCGAGCTGTACTAACCGCGTGCGCCGAATCTCAGTCGCAGCCGATCAAGTCCAAATCGGGCAAGAGCAGATGGAATAAATACAGACCCGCATCTTTTATACTTTAAATATGACTTCCTTCGTATGGCACCTCGTTGTCGCCGGAAAACACTACTCTGCGCGGACGACGTACGACCCCACCAGTACCAGGCCCTTTACAACCGAAAGCCAAAACACTGGAAGCCGACATGTCGTGCTCCCTGAACGCTCCGCCGCAAGTTACATCGACGCCCGTATGAATGAAGTAGTCCATCGAGCGGCTGGTCAGAACACGGACTGGACGGCAGCTACCGACGGTTGGTACTGCATTGCCTTTGAAACATTATACCTTCAATTGAATTCATTCTAGACATTATCTCACGATACATCGATGGAAGACGAACTCACGACCCAAGTACGGGCTAAACTGTATACAGCTACTTTATAACAACTGTAGCTTAACGCGCCGTGTTCGGCTTGTCCACAATGCCAAGTTGTAGCGCGCGCGCCAGTTCCGCTTCGAAAAGTGCATCTCTCATCGGTGCTTCGTTGATGGGTGCGCGACAAAGAGGACACTCTGCCTTGCGCACTCGGTTGATGCACGCAAGACAGAAGATGTGCATGCAAAGTGTCCTAAGTCGTTCAACATGGAGACTGAACAAAGATATGTTACAACTCACACAACCGGATTAACGTACGTATCGTAACAGATGCAGCATTGGAACAACCCTTCATGATCGACATGACCCGCACTGGAATCCACCCCTGCAAGAAGAAAATTTGAGAGAACGTCTCGAACGAAGGCAATGACGGAACCATGAACTCCGCCTACTGCTTCTCCTGCTTGAGCGTCATCCTCTGAATCACTGGACGCGACGGAGATGGCTGCGAGGGAATCCCAGTCATCTACATCGATATGGCGGCCGTCGCTACCATCCCCCGGAAGAAATGCTCTGGTACGAGAAAGAGCTGAGACGGCTTGGGTCGGACGGGGAGCGGCTGGCGGCCGTGCGACAAGATAACGTTGGATGTTCGTTTGATATGTTTGCGCTCGGGGGAATTGCATTGGTGGGTTACTATGTATCCGCGACTTCCTTTTAAAAAGATCTCCTCGCAACTGGTGATCAAGATGGCCTCACTTCTCCCACATCTGGAACTCCACAAAGACTATACTCTCGAAAAGAACGAAGCAGCCACGAAGACACGACACTACATTTGCCCTCTTACAGGGGACAGAATCGAAGTGTTAATTGTTGGGCTGGTTAAAAAAATTGTACCAATTGGAGAATTAATTTCTGTTCGCATGTCGCTTTGCTGCTCTCGCGTGTCGTACTGATTATTTGCAGACAGTGGTCTTGATCTCTCCAAACGCACAATCTCGCATCCTGTCGAGAACATTTGACAATATACTGGATGCTCTGCAAACCATCTTGATTTCCGAGAAAGCCGACTGCGACAAGGTGAGGTGCGCAACGTAACCGAGGAGTAACAGATAAATAAAATACGAACAGATTCTGATGGGAACGACGCAATGGAGCCGGACAAAAACTGACAACGCAGAAGCCGTGATATTCGTAAATATTGCGCCGACGACGAAACTGGTGGGCTTATCGCGTCTGCAATGTTCTAAAAGGAAAACTAAATTTTGATAGGGCAAGTTAGATTGGTCCACTGCCTCCGACTTACAAGCCTACGAGGAGGCGGCGGCCGAAATACCCGCTGCAAACCTTGACTGCGTACCCCTTGCGGAAGGTGCATTGTTAACCTGCCAGGTAACTATGGCGCGCACCGACATACCGATGTATGAGGAATCAGGGGAATCTCTGTTGTTCCACCGGGTAAGATCTCTGACCCAACCGAAGCACAAATTGATGAGGATTAGACATGGTCACTGACGGCGACGGAAGCCTACCGCATGCACCGCACACAATAAAAGATCGGGATCTTTGCGCAATGTAACTGTGGTTGATACACACTGCACGACGGACTTGAAATGTTAGCCACCGCCAGCACAATGCTAAAATCGTGCAAGAAGCAAAGAATGTGAGAAGTGGTAAACTACAAACTACACAGACTTTAATTCTTTTCCTGTAGTAGCGTTGTTAATACCTTACTTGATTTTGTAAATAGATGGCGAGAAGCGGAGGATAATGGCGCAATCCCGGAGTTGGGGTCCCCGGTCAAAACAGACACAGATGGCGCTGCCTTGGACCCTGGCGAGATGTTGCGCGCAGGGGGGTTTGCTGCATGTCCCAAAACGAATACATTGCACAGTACGCGAATCAAATATTGATGGGATCTGATCACCGGAACTCTGCTCCGTACCTGCTTGCACTGGTCCGATACGGAATCGGACCAGCTCACCATACTGTCCGAGTCGCAGAACCTGGCAACACGGCAAAAACAACGATGGCGGTCCAAAGATCGGCTGAGATAAAAGGTGAGGTGCTGTAAGATGTGACCTCAGTGTCTGCAATTTTCCCCACCCCCCCATAAATCTCTACAGCCGCGACTCTCCCATAAATCGGAAGGTCTTTACTCCATTTCCGACGTCTTACATCGCTGACACCCTTCCTGTTTTTCTCAGATGTCTTCTGTGCGACCTAGCTTGGAGGAAGTGCACCGTGCACTCCTGCAATCCGGAGACTACCTGGGATCGCCCACCGTCACCGCTAAACACGGCTGGAAACGAAGAGAAGGTGGCCATATCATCGTCGGTGGAACTGGCTACCTCCTGGTCGTCGCGCGCGTCACCGATACCAAGCTCGACGTCGAAGACGCAGGTAACTGGCGGAAGCAGTGGTCGGACCCTATCAGCAAGGCTAAGTGGGTCTTCTACGTCGAATGCGCCGGTACGTACTGTTTTCATTTAACAGAACCGTGTATTAATGTGCACAGACGGTACGCCTTTCGAACAGGACTGGCCGGCGGTCCTACGGAACATTCAGAAAATGCAGGCTGGCATCTGCGACAACACACGCTCCCGGAACTTCGTCTTCACGGACCCAACAGGTTCCCTCCTGCGTATATCCCAAGGGATTTTTGTGAAGAAAAAGGCGGGCGACACGAGTACGTTTCCACAACATAACTTGCCTGAAACTCATCGTGGCACAGTCGCATTCAACCCCGCCGGCTGGGTCGTCTCCGACGACATCGAGACGCCTTTCCGTCAGGTAACAGAGTCTCATCACTTTCGCCCCTTGGTCGTCTTCGACCGAAACGATCAACGTGTCGACCCAACGACCCTGAAAGAGCGCTTGCTCGGAAGCACCGTGGAATGTGCTATTGAACTGAAACACTGGGAAATGAAGGATAAGGACGGAAGATTCAATTCTTTCACGGGTTCGCTTCCGACTATTCTCCAACTACTGGCTAACACTGTACAGGAAATTGCGTCCAAATCCGCATCCTTGAAGACGCCTCTGCCTCCCTCGGAAACCCAGGGCTGCTTAACGCACCACTGCAGTTGTATTCGCACGTATTGACTCCGCCACCCACACCCGCGCCCGCCTCTGCTCCCGCTCCCGCTCCCGCCTCTGCTCCCGCTCCCGCTCCCGCCTCTGCTCCCACTGCCGCTCCCGCGCCCGCTCCTGCCGCTCCCGCGCCCGTTCCCGCCGCTGCTCCCGCTCCCGCTGCCGCCGCTGCTCCTGCCGCCGCTGCTCCCGCTCCGGCTGCCGCGCCCGCTACGGCCACTGCCGCGCCAACCGCTCCCGCCGCCGGACCTGCCACCGCTGAGCCCACTGCCGCAGACTCAGCCACACAACCCTCCCTAGGACCGGCTGCCCCCGACTCACTGCCTTTGCCGAGAACCGACGCGACGCCTTCGCAGTCCGGGGTAGCTGCTAATGTTGCCCCACAGGCCGACAATGACGGCCTGGGCGCCGTGAAAGCCCCTGATTTGAAACAGCCTGACTTAAGCCCTGGTCAGCTACTGTACAACGCACTGCATGCAGCAGACGTGCCAAAAACTCCCCCTCCCCGGATGCGCGCAGCTTCAGGCTTCAGCCCAACACCATACAGCCCCGCGACGCCCGCCGGCTTCTACAGCTCTCCAGTTGCGCCTCTCCCGCGCCCTGAAATGACTCTGGGGCCTAACAACGCTCCGATTACCGGGAGCGGCCTCGCTCCCGCCTTCACCTCCAGCAACGGTGGCCCTAACGATGCTTCGAAAGGTGAAGGTAACTTCGATGTGAAATATGTGCTCCCCGCTCTGACCGAAACGCATTTAAAGGCGCTGTAAACAAACGCGGTGCGAATACCCAAGGAGGACCGCCTCTGAAAAAAGCGAACGTCAGTGCGGGTGGCGGTCAGAAAGTTTAGATTACATCTTTTGTGCTTAGGATTGAATACACGGAATGGGATGTGTGGATAGTATGCTGCGACTACATATTGTACATGTGGTGTGGTCCAAACACGAGTGGTACCTATCCTTATCAAAGCAAGGTCCAAGTCGGCGTCCTCGCCGACCCCTAGTTGAACACCGACACGATGCAAAAACACGGGCACCGTAGTCTCGTACACAGCCCCTCATGACATCCCAATTCGGGAACCCTGTCATGAGGGTCTGGGCTGTAACCAGCCAAACAACCGTACATGGAGCTCTTGATTTTGCCATTTTTTGCGGTCTCGTTTGACCAATTATCAACCATTTTGCACAAAACCTTGGAGTAGATTGTTGAGGTATATACCATTAGAACTCCTTTGAATATTTTCAAAATTATCTGTGACCCCATTTCTATCTACTGAAGGCCGCAAAGTTCTGGGGTCCTGGTCGGTGGCTGTGAACGCCGGTCTCTTGAGTGGCGAAAAAGCCGGGGTCCTCGTTTGAGAGCTCCATGTATGGTTGTTTGGCTGGTTACAGCCCAGACCCTCATGACAGGGTTCCCGAATTGGGATGTCATGAGGGGCTGTGTACGAGACTACGTAGGCGCTAAATGAATTGGTTGCGCATTACCTATTCATTGGAAGATGGTTCGTCAAAGATGCGCACTCTGGCCCGAATACACCACACCTTTCGCACCGAACGTTGGCTGAAGCCTTTGAATTGGGCACGTATCTACCATTGAATAGATTCTATTATTTACTCCGTCTTTCCGAGCCTGCCTATGTCAGCGGGATTGCAGATATCGTCTCCTTCCTGCGTGATCATTCATCCTGACATCGATTCACCGAGCAGCTACGACTCAACCATCGGTTCGATAGCGGTGGGACCGCACCGCAACATGATGGAGGTTGTCATCAACATTTCAGCGCCTTGCGGGATACCCGTTCGACTCGGGGTTGGGCCTTGAGTAGCTCCCTGTCCTTTTTGACTCGCTTTCCTCAGAATTTATAGCCCTCCTTATACTCTCTTCATACTAATTCCAAAGTAGGACTCAAATTCCCAATACCTCCCTTGGTTACCGAATTTTGCCCGCCCTGAAGCGAACTTGTAATCCAACAGTACATGCTCATTGATCCCTCCTGACATCTACTTGCTGCAGCTACGACAGAGTTGTCGTCGGCTCGATAGCGGTGGGACCGCACCGCAACTTGATTTAGGGCTTTGATTTCGGCGCCTTGCGGAGTACCCGTTCGACTCGGGGTCGGGCCGTACTTCAGCGTAATCCCAATCCTTTTTGACTTTCTTTCCTCAGAATGATTTATAGTCCTCCGTATACTCTGTTTACGCTACTGCCAGATGCCGCCTTCACTCAAATTCCCAATATCCCCCTTAGTTGCCGAATTTTGCCCGCTCGGATGCGAATTTGTAATCCAGGTTTCTGCGGGATACCCGTTCGACTCGGGGTCGGGCCGTAACTCAGGATAGTGCAAGTTCTTTTTCCTCGGAATGTTTTACAGTCCTTATACTCTCTTCATACTAATTCCAAAGTAGGACTCAAATTCCCAATACCTCCCTTGGTTACGGAATTTTGCCCGCCCTAAAGCGAACTTGTAATCCAACAGTACGTGCTCATTGATCCCTCCTAACATCTAATTGATGCAGCTGCGAATGAGTCGTCGGCTCGATAGCGGCGGGACCGCACCGCAACTTAATTTAGGGCTTTGATTTCGGCGCCTTGGGGGATACCCGTTCGACTCGGGGGATTGGGCCTGAATTCGGCATAATCCCTATCCTTTTTGACTGGCTTTCCCCAGAATGTTTCATAGTCCGTATACAGATTCAAGGTCCCGCCTGCCTCACTCAAATTCCCTAGATGCGAATTTGCGTCCTAGCTTCCAACACGCATGTCCGAATTTCTCCGTTCCACTCGAGCTCGGATCAGGGCGCAACTTGTACGAGATGCGATCTTTTCCCTGCCTACTGCCCCAGCTCATGCGTTTTATCTCACAACACAATTTCAGTCAGCCGGGAGCGCTCATGGTGCCGAGACTCGTCTGTGTCCTGCACCGGCGCTACCATCCTTCACCACTCCGATATGTTTCCCCTCTTCACACGGCGTCGTTCCGAACTACGTTCCGGTTCTGGGCTTCAGTATTTCCTACTGTATGATAGCTCGCACCGCGCCACTGACAATTCAATTGACTCGCGGAGTGTCGGTCCATTGCCTCAATTTTTCTTCCTCTCTCCTCTTCTGCGTGCGTGCAATCTGATTTCAAACTCGACCAGATCACCCATACTCACTTCTACTAACAAAGCCGACGTTGGCCAGTGGCAGGCACTCTCGTTCTCTTATCTAGAATGTGAAAATCATGAGATCTATGAGAGCTACGGAGGTTCGATTCCTCCCGACGGCGTGCACTGACTATCTGCAGTTCGTTTTTATTTCTGATTTCGCAACGGGTGCGTGATTTCTGAATGAAACGAGACTCTGATTTTGTTACAGCGACTTTCTCTGAAAATCAGGGCAACCGTATTCTCAAAAATGTGAGTAGGTGGGCCGTAAGCCGAGTATATTGAAATCCGAGAACTGAACTGCACGCAGATGTCAATCTCCCGGATACGATTTCTCTCCTGGCACGATGTGTAGTAGTACATTGTGTACATCTCCCAATTGAAGTCCCAGTGTCGCACGAGGGCAAGCTGCGGGCGGCGCCTTTCAACGCAGACCGTACGCATTCATATTCATTCCTCGCATCCCCGTACAAGCTGCATACCCACAGCAGAGAAGCCGTCGTCGACGAGTTGCAGGTCAACCTTGACGAATTCTGTTGGAGCATATAATCTTTCGCGAGGAGCGCGGAGGTTCGAGTCCTCTCGACGGTCTAGTTTGATGTGGTCGTCCACTCTTTTGGATAATGCTCCGACTTATCGGGAAGTATCTACCAGCCAATCTCGCCTCATCTCTCATCTTTCTGTGTCTGGAGATCAGCCTCGAACGCGCTTACGCTCTCTTTTGAGTCCCGGAATACATAAGACATACAACTAAAAAATGAGGCCCCATACTACATCACCTAGATGGCGGAGGCCCTCATCTGCCAACCATATAGTGACGTGCTGAATGCTGTACAATGTACATGCAGAACACCCCCGTTCGACTCGGGTCGGACAGCAAGTGACTGTATTTTTGCTATATTGTCGTTGTCCTCGTCCGTTCCGCGGATAAGACTCATTGGGATAAATGAAGGTCCGCGCGGTCCCATTTCGAAACAAGGCCGATAACATTTGGCCTCTATGCGCTCGGTTGATTGATCTATATCGACGCGTATCCCGCTAACCTCCTCAGTCAACTCCCCATTTCAGATTCAATCACCGCATTCCACCTATAACACAAACTTGGTGGCGGACGGCCGCTTCTTCGACTTGTGAAGTCGCGCAAGATGAAACAGACAAACGAGAGTTGCGTTCCAGGGGGGTATCCCAGATCTATGTTAATTCGAATTACTACAACAACGACGAGCAAGCCAGCGATCCGCTGCACAGTTAGCAATGACAGTGTGTGTGCGGCTACGGAAGCAGGATCGTAGCAGCACCGATAGCTCAGCACTACCCCTGCTGTGTGGGAGCAATAAGTAAGTAGAGATACATAGCGAATAATTATCAAGTCCGAAATCAAGTCCCAATGTGTAAACCAACACACGATCTATAGACAGCAGAAAAAAAGAGCGGACGCCGGGAGAGAGAACGACGGAGAGCAGACAGCAGAACAACGACGAAGATAAGCGCCAGCGAAATCGAAATTGAAGCAGAGGGCAAGGCAGGCTGACTAGCACTGTTCGACGAGCTTATTCTTGGGGAGGCTTTGGCCGTAGTCGTTGACCCACGTCGTGAGGAGTGGGTTGGTGTACGCCTCAGAGTACCTGGGAATCCCGCACGATGAGCACAACAGCGAAAACAGGCGGGGCAAGGGAGGTGAGGTACGCACGTATTGATATACGCGGACGTCGGGTAATCCGGCGGGTCGCACCCAATATTGATTTTGTCCGGATGTTGATAGACGCGGACCCAGTCGATGCGCATTATCGACGGGAAGACAAGGTTCTCGAAGTCGATGAAGCCAAAGGAGTTCGAAATGCCGAGGTTCATGATGATGTACTGCAGTGGCGGCGGAGGTTAGTACCTGATGGATGTACGGAAGGAGGCGTGGTGTGTAGACGCACTAAAGGCTCCCCCGTGATGGGCCGCGCGGAGATTTGGGTCCCCTGGTTGCCACCGACGCCGCCAGCGTTGAGCGTCCATGTCGTCTTGTCGTTCGTCATCCACTGGATGTACTGTACCGCGGAGTGAGTTCAACTCCCTCATAAACGTATAGAAAAAATATGACGTACACCGTTATCGTACCCAGGCAGGTACTCGAAGCCCGTGACTGCGAAACAGCCCGTGCCGAACTGGTAGCAGGATTGGTCTGAGTGCGTTTTCAATGTAGAGTGAGCAAGCAGGGAAAAAAGCGAGAATGGCATAAGCGTACTTGTCGTCGAGACGACCGACGTCGGCTGCTGGTACACGCCGCCGGCGTACGAGTTCTGGTGCGATTGCGTGGTGTCTACAATGACCATGTTCTCGCTCGTATTGGCCCAGTTGTAGGCCTCATCAAAAGGCTGCTCTTCCGTCAACACCTCAAGACATGGGAACATAAATGGCTACACACCGCCCACTGTGCCGACTGCGAAACGGTTCCGAAGTTCTTGCCATCCGCGCCTGTAGCCATCTACAAAGCAAATTAGGTATGCATCGGTACATGCGCAGAACCAGCTCACCTGCCCCTCATAGACATCTGCATAACATAGAACAAATTCGGTGAGCCGCGCCTCTACACAAGGATGGATGCGACGACATACCGATCTCCGGCGCAGACCGCCCAACATACGTCCCATCCTCATGCACTGGCCCGGGGTGTGACTCGCCTTTACACGTGCAGCGCGAGAGACGCTGCCCGGGCATGTACGAAAGCTCGCCGAAGTACGGCTTGCCCGCGGCGCCGCTGTCGAGCGCGGCCGCGGGCCCGCCGTTGAGCGTTTGATTAGCGACTGCCCCGACGTCACAGGCGTCGTAAGAGTAGGGCCACTGTGGCGGGTGTTGCGTTAGCGGGTGCCTATGTCGTAGGGAAGGAAGGGACGCACCATGCCGTCGAGACTCGCGCCGTATCCCGCGCGTCCGAGGTTTCCCCTACCAGTCATCGTCAGCGCTGAAACTGGGAATATTTTTCAACGGAGGAGAATACACACATAGTCCACAGCGCCGGCCAAAGCCCAAAAACATTGTTAAATCCCGGCATCATGACGTTCGCCAATATCACCCCGCCCGTGAAGCAGAATTTATTCCAGCTGGACATCATGCCGCCCATGTAGGAGAGATTGTGGTTCGTCGACGGGTCAGCGACTTTGCTGAGGTTGATTTGGAGGGCGCCGTCCACTGTGGTGATTGCGGAGGGATCATACCTTCGAAAAGAGGTAAGACAAGAAAAAGGGATGACGGGGAGTAACACACCACTCGAGGTTACCAGTTTGCCAGTAGTGCAGGTCCACAGCCTCCCTGAAAATAAGCCCGTCAAACGGAACTACATGCGATTTCGGATCAAACGCACCAGTATGGGTCGTCCCCCGGGTAAAAGCTGCGTCCTTCCATCTCAAACTCATCGCTGAAGACGAGTTGCATCGACTGCGAGGGGTCGTGGTACGATGCGATGTTGTACATTTCCTGCGGAGGGAGTGTCAGTTCTGCACACGTCGAAGCGAAACTGAATGAGGTCCAGGAAACCGGCGCAGAACAAATCGGGTTCCTCGGAAAGGATACGGAAAGAAAAGGAAAAGAAAATGGAACAGGAAGAGAGACGCTGTAACGCACCTTCGGTGTATCCAAATCAATGAGCCCCCAATTCCCCATGCTCGGCATCTGGCCTGTCCCGTTGACATGTAGCAGATCTACATGCAGCGGGTTCACGAAGTGCGAGACGAGCGGGTACCCCAGGCTAGATATCCACAGTATTATATCAGATTTATGCGGAATGAAGTCGGGGAAAGAAGGAGGACGCAGAGGCAGTGAAAAGGAATCGAAGGAAGGCAAAGGGCGACGCACAACAACCCCACGATACACAAACACAACACCATAATGCACCCCACGTTCTGGAGCCCGCGGCCTGTGAAGATATTGTGGGATAGCTTATCTCGTGCCGGGTCGTGCAGCGCATCGTCCGCCTCCGCGTGGAAGATGTCTGAGCCCCATTCTGCCGGGTCTGGCGCCAGGTGAAACTGCGCGTCGCCGTTAGTCGCGGATCTGTTTTATATGTTTCCTTGGAACACGGAGCCCACCTTATCGGAAAGCGACGGCTGCAGAGACGGAGGTCGGATGCCGCCGCCGCGCAGGGGGGGACGGATGTCGCTCGAGAGCGAATTCACGGAGGAGGGCCCGCGTTGGTACCGTGGCGGCGCGGGGGCAGGGGAGCGCATGAACGACGCTTGCGGGGTCGGGCGCATCGATGTAGATGAGAGGGAGGAATCCCGGCTGGTAGACGGCGAACCCAGCGGGCTTGCGGCGTGGACGGGGGAGTGTGTGCCTGCATCCGTACGCAGGAGGCTCGCGGACGTTGGGGTCTGCGGGGGGAAATAGCGTGCCTGTGGGCTAGCCGGATTTGGCATCGTGTATAGAGGTGGACGAGAAGAGAGGGAGGAGGACGAGAGCGGAAATGAGCGCTAATGAGCGGGGAAAAGACAGGAATGACAGGAAGGGCTTGGCGTTCAGACGACTGCAATTATTATCAGTGATCTTGCGGAGGGGATCGCCGTGTTTCATCCCCATCCGCTTTAATCCTCCACACTTTGGATGTTAGAGAACGAGAGTGGAAACGTTTGTCTGGGGATTCCTTCAGCCAGAAAACGTGTAAGAACTTCGAGAAAACAGTGAAGTACTGAGTTTTTTTTGCAGATTATCATGGGCAGGCACCGAGCATGCAAGTTTTCCATCTTCGGTCTAAGATGGCCGCAGATTGAAATTGGTTTGGCCTGTGTTTTCGTGCAGCTTGATGATGACATTTGAACTGGAAACCATTGGAGACGATTGTCTGAACAACCCAAACAACGCCGTAAGTACACAGAAAAAGAACGTGAATCGTATAAAATTGGCAGCGGACGCAAGGAAATCATAAATTCTCGACCAGAACCGTTCGTATCCCATTTTCTTGCATAGGAGTTTCGTGTGAGCCTCGAGTCCTCCTCGTTTCGCCGGAAAGCAACTTGAAAATGAGGGGGAAGGGAAAAGTAGGAACGCGCGTGTGATCCGTTCGGCAACGGTACTGGTAACCGGATCCCACGCTGTCTCACCATCACGATCTGGAATCTGGATGCATCCGATTCCGCATTGATTCCGAATGCGAAGAGTGTAAATTTTGGGTTTCGTTGACAATACTTGAATTTTTGGTCTATACACCCTAGGAATTATTCTCCGCCCCTCGTGCAATTTTGAAGGTGAAAGCAGAAATCGTGTGTCACAAAAACACATGACGAATTGCAGACTTGCAGCGGTGTGATGCAGACGAAAATCGGCGGTACCGAGTCACAGCGCCGGTCCGGGAATTAAGTAGGCATTTTAGTTAGGAACGCTTCTTTAAGTACGGTAAAACAAATGATTCGGCCCGAAACTCAATTTAATATATCTGATTTGGGACTTAACAAAAGTTAATTGTATTTGGTTTACAATACTTAAAGAAGTGTTCCTAACTAAAATGCCTACTTAATTCCTGAGGAGCTGCTCTGATTGGCTCCTGAAGAATTAAGTAGGCATTTTAGTCAGGTCTCGGGCTCCCTTGTGCTGAGAGTCCTCTTCCCTTCTCTTTCTTTGGGACTTCACTTCTCTGGTCTAGCTTCCGACCTAGACTTCTCCTTCATTATTCCCTTTCTTGGACTCGAGGTACCTTGCCCGTTACAAATTACCTAAAGCGAGCTTACCGGAACAAAGAAATTAGTGAGATTTCTACGCAGATACATAGTAACCTGAGTTGAGTCCAACGACGAGTTATCGCATCCCACTTACAACTCGACATATTCGACCGTTGGTTCAGTGTTAGTCCGAGTCGAGGCTCGAGGAATCTGATCACATGCATACTTGATGCTCCGGCAATCACCGATCGAGTCTCGTCATCGCCCACGATGCATCGTTTCCTCCCTCCGCTGGCCACACGTTTCCGTACCCGCACTCGACAGCGGACCCATCACAGCGTCCAATCTTTGAAGACGAGGCTTCCACCCGAGCTTTGGGAACTCGTCCTCGAGGAACTGTGGGACGACAGTCTCCTCATCGCGGCCCGTGTCTGCAGCTCTTTCAACGACCGCTGTATCGCCATATACCTGCGCAGAAGAAATGTAACTCGGGAAGAAATTGCTACAGGCAGCCTCGCCATCTCCTCGGATCTTCTTGGCGTACTTCAGCTCTTGCGTCTGACTCCCCAAATCCACACGCTCGTCTGCCGCTTTTGGGCTTTTAACGTTCTCCGGGATCTCAAATATCTGCGAGAGTTCCTGTCCAGACAGCATGGACTGAAAGAGCTCTCAGTTTTCTTTTACGAAAATGTTGCCGCAGCATATGAAACCGACACTATGTTTCCTTATTCTCAGCAAACGCTACTCACCGAACTCGGAAATGTTTTTCGAGCCATGACCGCAAAAAGCATGGGCCCCGTCGTGATCATGGACTCGACAATACACACGATAGGCCGGTGGGGATTGGCGGGGGGTTTGGTGCAGTCACAGTTCACAGTTCGAGCGGTCAAATCGGCCCCTCGACTGTGCCGTCTTGTCTGGGGTCCCCAGCGAAATGATATTTTAGCGTCCATTTCGTCTATCCACTGCACGTCGATTACATCGAGGACGTCGCAACCCTTCACCCTGATCACACTCGACCAGGAGTTTCAGTGGAGTATGTCTTTGGGAGCCAGGTGGAAGGCCAAGGCCAAGAATGCAGTGTCTCCCTCCCAGCTGGAGCGCATTATTCCCCACATTACGTTCCCTATACTCCGCTCCCTCCAAATCAACGAAATGGTGGACCCCACAATCCTGAGCCCGTTCCTGATCCGACACCCCATGATCGAGCGCATTTGGTTCAATCCGGACCACCTGGAACTTCCCTGCCGGAAGCCACTGCACCAGCCCCTGGAACTCCCTAAGCTCACCGATCTCTCGTGCCGCAATCCAGCCTTCCTTTGCATCGCTCTCGATGCCTTTGGATGGTCCCCTCGGCTTCAAAATGTGTCCATTGCTCTGCGAAGGCACTCTCCCGCCCATGTGGCTGCCCTCAAACTAGGGCTCCGCCGATTGTCGTTGACACCCACTTCGATTACTCTCAAAGTCGATGTTTGGCACATCGACGAAGGGCCTTGGGAACCGATCGGCGATGACGAAGGCCGAATCGTGGGCTGCTTGTATCACGTGTCGTCTGTTTTTATCGACGCATGGTCGATTCTCGACGTCCGTCGCCTGATTCCTTGGCTTGCCATGCTCCCCTGCCTCAGGCGCGTGGAACTCTCCATTTTCAACGAGGATACACTCGCGAACGGGACTGTCGGCTCGTACGGCCCGTCCGTGACCTCGCAGATAAGGGCGGCGCTTCCATGGGTTGCCCATGTCAGCATGTCGTAAAAGCGACATATAGTCGACCTACATGTGAGCTGCGATACTCGGTCTCAATATACCGACTAAGTTGATACATTTGGAAGCAGTGTCCTGCTAACGGAACCTGCAAAAAGATCAGTGAGCTAAGTTGAATCAGCTCGGGCGAACGTACTCCCCTAGGAACGTCCCATTTTCCCCACAGGAATTACGGTGTATATGCCGCTCGAACAGGAAATACTTCCTTTCGTTGTTTACCTCAGCTCCGAGCTTGGGCTTTAACCCGCGCTTGCCGAGCATTCCAGCCCCACGGGTTTGTAAACACAGAATCAGTTCAGATGAAGCCCTCAATATTGAGTAATACAGCCCCTTTGTATTCCTTCGGAAAAGAATCCAGACAGCAAGATCGTCGCACTTTTATGCACCAAGGCGTCTTACATACATGTCATTCGAAAGCCTTTAGGGCCTGCTTTGGGTTTTGAATATTCAAGCCCAAGCCCTGGGCCCTGTGAAGCCTTGTGGTCTCGGCATAAAATCATGGAAATACCACTGAAACTTAAACATCCACAGGGACATAGTCGGAATCCGGCTACGCAATAGTAAGCGAGAAGAATAACAAAAAGGCTCGCGTCAAGAAAGAAAGAGCTGACCCCGAGTCGAACGGGGTTCTGCTGAGTAACTCAAACCAGGTCTCACAATGCGCAGAGGCGGCCGTCCGCCATCGGGTCTGTAAAAGTCTGTATGAAAACCATTTATCCTGCTGGGTACTGGAGCCCCTACTTTGAATTCAGTAACCATATTAGGATTGTTTAAACAATGGACGTCTCAACATAAAACCATGTTTGAGCATTGTTCTGATGAACAACAGGACTACACCCTACTACAGTATCACACGAGGCTGTCGGAACGGTTTCAGCCGATTAGGTTTGAACACTGTGGTTGAGGGGAGTTTATTGCAATTTGCAAAAATAATGTCCGATTGTGTTTTTAGAAAAAAAAGTTTTCAAGTTGGGACCACCTCGATGTGAGTTCGAGCCGGGCTGCCGGTATCATTTTTCTATTTTACACAAGGCCAAACAATGTGTTGATTTGATTCGCGTCGGCATTTTCTGGGTGGTTTCTGCTTCCATCTTCGATTATTGAATACTGGGAGATATTGTCGAACACAAATCTATGTCCCAAACCCTTCCTTGATGTCCCAAGAGCTCAAGACATCGAATTTGATCACCAGGACCATGAACTCATTGTAGCAGGTTATATTTCTGCTCTGTGGAAGAACTATGCTTCCAGCGAATCCAAAATATGTGTTAAATGGGATAAATGTTTTTTTAAAAGCCTTGATAGACCTGTCAACAACCTCTCTGCTCTCTGTGTTGAAATTTCGAGTGTTGAAGTCAGAACAGAAAACCATCAATTTGTATGCTAATTTGTTGTCTGAAATGGGACCCAGCCAACCATTAAGCACTATCAAGTGCCAAAAATCTGTTCCTTGAGTGTTTGAGTATGAAAAGCACCCAAAAGCGCGAACACGAATCATTGCTTGGCCTTGTGTAAAATAGAAAAATGATACCGGCAGCCCGGCTCGAACTCACGTCGAGGTGGTCCCAACTTGAAAACTTTTTTTTCTAAAAACACGATCGGACATTATTTTTGCAAATTGCAATAAACGGAGTGTTTGAACGCTGTTGAACTGCGAAATAATCAGTGTTTAGAGTGCCACCGAAATTCATCAAAAATGCGTCCCTACAGGATCGAACCCAGGAATACCGATGATGCCAATATTGCCATCGCCACCAATCCAACTGCTCCATTGTTGGTTTACAAGAGACTGAGATCTCGTGCCTATTCTATGACATTTGCTCGAACCAACGACCACCGAATTCCCAACACCACCAAACCAACTGCGCCACTGTAGCTTTACAAAGGGTTGAGATCTCGTGCCTATGGCATGTCATTTCAACTCCGACCCTCGGGCGTGTGGTCCCTCAGAGATGACCAGGTCAACCAAAACTTGGGATTGGTCATTGCGATTGAATTACCGAGCGGAGATTGAACAGAATTGGGATACATTGAAAACTGCAATAGTAACATTCTGTATCAATCGTAGATGGCTAGTCAAAAGGCAAAGGCAATTGTGCATAGTTTCACCCAAGTTTCGGCAAATTTTGGTGCCCCAGTTTCTGGAGGCTTCGAGCCACCTAATCACGCTCCTATTTGAGCCCTGATTTTGAATGAAGTTAATTGCGCAAGGAAACAGCAAAAGGTGGTGTTGACTCAACCTTGAAGGGTTTGGGCCCATTATGAAATCAAATTGATTAGTGGCTTCACCATGGCATCTGGAAATGTGGTAGAGTATAGGTAGACTTGCACCAAATTCTCACTATAAAGCACTGCCACATTAAATTTAAATCAGCTCTCAGGCCAGGGATATAAAAACTGAGTTTATAAACCGGAATAAAAAATAGAGCCCTATCGTGCGTATTATAGAGAAGCCAGTCACTCACGTAAAGTACAGGGGTACTTCAGAACTGCTTACCATGGTGTACACTAGATGATTCTTCCATGATGATGGAAATTGTGGAAGGGGCACCAGCTAACTTGAATACTGTGCTGACTGCACAACTCTACAGGAACCAGGTTGATCTCCAGCAAGCTATCGGATAATTCAGATTCCATGAAGATACCTTGATGAAGCTGGATAGTTACCGCTGTTCAATCAATGACTCCTATCGTGGTGATCGGGACGGATCAAGAGATTTTGAAAACCTGCGGAATGTAAGAGTCAGGTGCAGTAGGTTGGAATGGCAAGTTGGGCCCACTGAAGTTCGTAAAGGACGATTCCAGTCTCAAAGCATAAAACCCTACAAAAAAAAAAAGGTGCCAGACACTGTGGCAGCAGTAAGCATTGGGATCCAAAGTGTAAGAATGCCTACAAGGGGATGCAACAATTGACCCCACAAACTTGCAAGTTTTGGTATCCCCACGCGTGAATTCGGCAGTTTGATCCCGTCAACATGTTTTGCAGGGACAGCATGTTCCACCCTGTGCCATTTTGACCCCGCATGCACGAAATTGCCTTTGGTGGTCCCCCTGCAAAAATCAACTTGATGGGCAAAGGTCTGAGACTGAATTCGGGTCACGAATGGGATTGGTAGAATGATGTTTAACATAGCATGTGAATGGTATCAGTGAAAGGTACCAATTGGATGGTCGTTTCGAATCGAGCTGACGACCATCCCGGTGTGACAGCTGGTCCTGTCGAGCCATTGGCCTAGAAAATCTGCGGGACAGATGTGGGATGACGAAATTGTTATCCGTTCCGTCAAATCACCTCCGTTGGCAGCCACAGACAGGTCTGAATTGTATTGAATTTAGCTGGAAGGATTGGAATCTAATTGAACCTTGACCAACCAGCTTTACCACACGATACTGTATATGGTGGCTCTTTGACAGTAGGACCCGTGATTATCAGTTAGTAGGTCAGATACCTAGTTCAACAAATTTCTGGATCTGGGAGGCATAGGTCAGTTCAAGGTTCGGACAGATTGGAGGGCCAGTGACGGGACCTCAGATGTAATGTTCGGACAGCGGGGTTACCGTGATCGGAGGTCAGAAAAAAATTTGGACATTTTTCCACAGTCCACTGGCAATTACCTTACTTGTTGAGACAGAACTTTGTTGTGACAAATTATAGGAATGGAGTGGAGTGCACAGGGATACCTGAACAGTGATTGATACTGGGAGATGCAGGCGGCATGCACAGATAGCACAACTTAGTGATCCTTGCTCAACTCAAACATCTCCTAAACAACTCTTTTCCTCTTCCTTTTATCCCAAGATGGCGTTGATGAACTGAGCATCTTCCGAATGCATGTCCAGGTCGGACTCCATGCCAACAAAATCTTTGAAGAGCTCTCGGATGAGAAGGACAAGTTTAAATATGGCAAGAAGCTAGGGGGAAGGTCAATGTCAGCTTATAAGAGATGGACAGAGATGTGGAGGACCCACAGCAATAAATTGGGATTCTTTCAAGCTTTATTGGGGCCCTGGAATTGTTTTTTTCCATTTTTCAAGGTCAGATGCAAAGTTCGGTGAATATTTTGACTGACTGCCCACTGGAGGCAGAGATTAAATAAAATTTAGGCTGCAGGCCCGAGTAAGCAGCCATCCTGGTATCCGACCTAATAAATGATAATCATGGGTCCTTCAAAAGTCCTCCCTTCACGTGAATTATCAAGTTACAGAGGATGATTTAAAAAGATAGGAGGCTGCGAGCCAAGATTTTGTGCGACCAGTGGACTTTTTTTACAACACCCAAGGACCTGTCCTTGAGTAATGATCACTGAAGCCTTGGTATAATTAGCCACTTGAACTGGAGGGTTGTCTCAGGAAATTAAACTTCTCTCTACTAACAGAGTGTCTATTCCCGTAGGAAACTCAATGTCAACCTTGATAGCTTTACTAATATCCAGCTGGACAATCATCTGTCGCGTCAAGAGGAGAGATCTCGTCAGACTGCACTGATATCGTTCATAAACTCCAGCCTCTAATAAAACATTTTAGAATTGAATGTCTCGAGCTGGAGACCGAGGAAGATGAAGTACGCCACAATGATAATCTTTGTCAAGGTTGTCAGACATCATAGAAGCAATGCCAGTAACTGAGGGCAAAGACCGCTGCAGTTGATGCCAGGAATTGGTAGGGTACTGTGTACAGGACCTGTTTTGAGTGCACCGTGTACCAGTATCGAAATATGATAAGATCAATGTATTCGGAGTCTTGACATGGGAGAAATTTGGCGTCATCACTCCTATTTTGTAGTATCCGAGACTTTCGTGCTGGTCGCCCAATATCACCGGAGGAGGTTCCTCAGATCTTCGAAACATACCATTTTGTACCGCAACAAGACCGAGATAGATTCAGAATGGGCTCGAGTGGATCCATGTCATCAACAAACGAGAATAATGCTGACATGTGGGAGAGGATGCATTTCAAAAATGTTGTGTGGTGACTGCTCCTTGACCAGATACACTGGTATGTTTCTGGTATTTGGTGGGCCTCAGCAAGTTTGCCGGGTTCCCCAAGCCTATGGCCTGTTGCATGCAGCATACATGGAGGAATGATCATCTTGTGTTGCTTCGACATGGTGGTGGAGAGAGTGAAGGCCCGCCTTCGAGCTTCTCTTGCAAGGGCTCTAGGTTCTCCTCAATTTTGTGATCAGCTGGCTCTTTTGGCACGTTGGCTCTTCCTTCTTGAAGTTGACGTAACCTTTACAGTGCATGCATCTACGTTAATTTTTACTCATCTGTCAGGTGCTTTAGATCAGGGTCCTGAGCATCAACTCTGTGTCTTGTGTGAGTTAAATTTGAACAGTATGCATCGAGTACTCGCACCGAAATGTTAAACCTGAATTTTGGGTCATGTCCCTCCTGACGAGTTGAACAATTATACCATACGTAGGAGTCGGAGAGAGCAAATGTCATAGAATAGGCACGAGATCTCAGTCTCTTGTAAACCAACAATGGAGCAGTTGGATTGGTGGCGATGGCAATATTGGCATCATCGGTATTCCTGGGTTCGATCCTGTAGGGACGTATTTTTGATGAATTTCGGTGGCACTCTAAACACTGATTATTTCGCAGTTCAACAGCGTTCAAACACTCCGTTTAAACTCCCCTCAACCACAGTGTTCAAACCTAATCGGCTGAAACCGTTCCGACAGCCTCGTGTGATACTGTAGTAGGGTGTAGTCCTGTTGTTCATCAGAACAATGCTCAAACACGGTTTTACGTTGAGACGTCCATTGTTTAAACAATTCTAATATAGATTTATTTGAATTTGGGCATCAATCGAGGCGTTCTCGCCAATCACAGGTGCGCCGGACGATAAAAGGTGAAGAGACGGAGTTCGCCGGAGTGAAGAAGGAGCACATATCTAAAATCAACCGAAAAAGGCAGACAAGTTGGCAAGACCCGACCCCGAGTCGAACGGAGGGTTCTTCTGCTGAGCTACGAAATGGGTTCATGCTACAATTCGCAGAGGCGGCCGTCCGCCATCGGGTCTGTATGAGCGCTAATTGAGGGGGTTTATCCTCCTGAGTACTGGAGCACTGACATTGAATTTGCCATGCATGTAATGAGTGGAGGGGGAATTCACGCTGGGCATCAATTCAAGGTGCTCTCGCCAATTCCAGGTGCGGTGGTCGATGAAAACGAGTCGGAGTGAAGAAGGAGTACACATCATACAGCTAAACTGGAAAAAAGGGGCAAATAAATTCACAAGCCATGACCCGACCCCGAGTCGAATGGGGCGCTATTCAGCACTTGTCTTCGCGGATGGAGGACGCGGGCCTCCGCAATCCTATCGAGTCAGGTGTCTAATAATTTGATTTCGGGGCTCCTCCAATGGGTATTGTTTACAAATCCAATTGCGATGAGAAGAAAAGACAGGAAGCGAAGTGCTGTATATTCATATAGACAGATAGTACGTCAGGGCGCCCAAGGAGGTGCATTGATTTGTATCCGCACCTCATTGAAAATGTAAAAAGAAAAGAAATGCAGGAGTTCAAGTTAGATCGTCAGGAGGACTCGAACCTCCGCGCTCCTTGTGGTTCTTCGCATCACTTCAAGGTGACCTACCACTAGTCTCCGACGGCTGTTGCAAGCGGTCGTGATTATTGCCATCCTCTGAATAATGCTATATGAGCCCACCTCCTAGTCGAACATCTCACCTATACACATACCAGCCAGCCAATCAGATGGAATAACATTTGTTCTAGTCCAACATGACAATACGGGTGAGGAGGGAGACTCCCGAGAGCGCAAATTCAAGCGATAACTTTGGATAGTGGTGCGGAGGATAATGGATGGAAATCTCGGGTGTCGGCGAGTGCAAATGTAAAGATTTTTGAATTCCACTATCACCTGGCGGGCCGAAATTGATCGTTGAATCTCAGCCGTGAATGTTTTAGATCTGCTGATAGTCAGTCAGCGTAATCCAAACGCGGGATTGAGTCAAAAATGGGGGAAGAAAATAAAATCCTCTTCATCCTACGCATATATTCAGAGCACTCACCCGTACTAAGACTAGAAAAAATACATCACCGTTTCTACATTAAGTCGTTGGGAGGAATCGAACCCCCACACTCCCATAACTTGGCACACCATCTTCAAGAAGGGAGCGGGAGCGGCCTGCCACTGGCCAACGATGGATTTCGAGTAGGAGTTGGTGTGGGTGGACGAAGGTTGACTGCGGTGTGTGAATATAAAGGGCTCACTTACACGCGGCGAGCAAAACAACGCCAAAACGAGAATTGGTGGGGTAAAACGAGACGCGGTGAATCGGTTGGAGCGATTTGAGGAGTAGGATAAAGCGTGCCCTTAGATCCTTGCGCCCGAAGAACCCGTGCGCGTTCTAATACGAGCGAGGATGGAGACTCCCCAGAGCGCATATTCAAGCGATCAGTTTAGTTGGCGGAGCGGAGGATAAGTTACAGAGATCTTGAGGTAGCCGCAAACCTTGTCGGTGGGTACAAGTGTAAGGATTTTTGAATTCCGCTATCACCTGGGGGGCGGAAATTAATCGTTGACCTTCAGGCTGTTTTGGTGCTGCTGATAGTCGATCAACGTAAGCCAAACGTATGGAAAGCCAGAGCACCACGCTCGTTTGATGGCCGGCGCTTGCCCGATAGGGCAGTTGGACCTTTGACACCCGCGACGTTAGCGACGGTTAGGGCTGTGCTGACTGTCCCAAGTTCTAAGTGTTAGGGCTCCATGTATTGTAGCCTATAAAAAATGAGGAGGTCCCGGTACTTATATTCCAGGTCCTTTTTAAAGGATTTCCGGCCCGTCACATGGTCACGTGATCATTCGCGTCTCGCGTCCGCCGCGCGTTCGACGTGCCGGGAACCGCGTCCTGACGTGTTTCCGACTTCCCTGTATGTTTCTAAACAGTATTCAGTCCTAAGAAATGGAAATTCATTCCAGTCTGAGTAAATCCCCTGTAGATAGTGCACAATGAACTCTACTTTGGACCGCTCAAGATGTTGCTAACCTGCAGCCCAGTGTTTTTCCTTGGGAAAGCTTCCCAGATCATTTTCAGTGATTTTTCCCTGTCATTTGCAGTGTATCTCGTCAGATTGGCTTCCCCAGATAATCCTCTACTGTTTTAATGTCTCTCTATTTTCCGACAACCGCGGACACATAACGTGAGCATCCCCCACACCTCGAGGCTAATCGGGCCACCAGAGAGGGAGGGAACAGCGAGCTTGCAAGGCTAGCAGGCCTCAAGGCTTGCATTTATCAATCTGGATAGCATTTTCGCCAGATTTTAGAGTTTGCTGATTTGATGTGACTGGCTACTTGTTGGAGTTGAAGTGTTGACTGGCCCAGAGGCGTCGTTCATGTGTCAAAACAAAGACTCGCTTCAAGGGCATTTGAAGGTGGTGTCAGAATTTTCCGTGAAGGGAATGTGCCCGTCGCCTTTGAGGCATTTCCAAAGCAGCACATTTGCAACAAGTTCTGCACTTGATTTGAACTTATTTGAATTGGTAGACGAGGCAGCACAGACTTATTTGAGCATGCTTTTTTAGTCTTATCTTATCGCTCATGATCCAGTGTTTGCCCTAAGGGCCTTAAATTGGGTTGGTTGGCTCCTTAAGGCATTAATCTTAAGGGCCTTTAAGGCCTTCGATTAAAAATTCCCATGGTATTTGGCACAGCCGAAATATCAGAATTAGCCTATGTACTCCTCATCTCCTTTGCCAACAACTCCATCGGAATCTCCTCCTCCTCCTCCATCATACGAGCCAACAGTTTCCGAGTACGGGGCTTCTCTGCCCCTCCAGATAGGCCTGGTTTTTCCCCGGTGGAAACATTGCTCCAGCAAGATGGTAGTCGACAGTCACATCGGCAAAGAAAATGGAAATTTACAAATGGTACACGTTAGAATTTAAGGCCTTGTTAAGGTCGGGAACGCTGGGCCGAAAAATTTTAAGGCCTTAATTAAGACCTTAAGGGTTAAGGCCTTAGGCCTTAGGGCGAACACTGCCGCTCATCTTATCTTTTCTGGGTCCCGAGCTTCCTACTGACCTAGACTTTGAAGGCCTTTGTAAAAGTGGCTTACTGGAGAATGAATGCCATTAGGATTGCATCGGCAGTTAACTAGAAATTAGTAGAATGTACATCTGACTGGCAGTTTGGTCGCCGGTGTCATCAGTCCCACTACCCGATCAGGCAATCACCGGCCATCAAACGAGCGTGGTGCTCTGGCTTTCCATACAAACGCGGGATTTAGTCAAAATTGGGGGAGGAAAATAAAATCCTCTTCCTACATACACATTTAGAGCACTCACCCGTACTTAGACCAGAAAAAATATGTTTCTCCTTTTCATCCTATGCCGTCGGAGGATTCGAACCCCCGCACTCCCATAACTTGCCACGACTTTATCAAAGGAGCGGGAGCGGCCTGCCACTGGCAAACGACGGCTTTCAAGTAGGAGTTGGACTGGGTGTGGGTGGATCAAGGTGGATCAACTGTGGCGGGTGAAATGTAAAATGTAAATCACTCACCTACGCGCGACGAGCAAAAAACACAAAAGCAAAAAGAAGAGCGGTGAATTGTGGAGCGATTTCGGGAGTAGGATGGTGTGATCCCTTGAACCCTGGCGCTGGAAAAAGCCATGCTCGTTCTAGTCCAAGTCCAAGGAGGGAGACTCCCGAGGGTGCATATTCCCCGATGAGTTTAGTTGGCGGAGCGGAGGATAGTGGATAGAAATCTGAAAGGAGCTACTGGTGTCGGTGAGTACAAATGTAAGGATTTTCGAATTCTGCTGTCACCTGGCGGGCCGAAATTGATCGTAAAACTTCAGTTTTAGTTCTGATGATAGTCGTTCAGCGTAAGCAACACGCCGGATGTAGTCAGACATGGGAAACAAAATAGAACCCTTCTTCGTCCTACGTATACATCCAGCGCACCCACCCGTAGTTAGATCAAAACAAAACTTCATTTCTATGCCATCGGGTGGATTCGAACCTCCGTCACTCCCATAACTCGCCAATCTCCAATAAGGGAGTGGGAGTGGCCTGCAACTGGCCAACGACGGCTTTCCGAATAGGAGTGGGTGGATGAGGCGTGTGAATGTAAATAGCGAGCGAGCGAGTAGACCTGAGTGAAAGAGAGTACCAGGGGTTGAAGAAATTGCGGGACCACAACTAAGGCAGCAAAGTTTCGTCAAAAGACTCATCAGGTGGCTGTATCCCTTTGTATGCCTGCGGGGTTTGTTTGGCGGCGCCTTGGGCGCCAACCGATACAACAGCCGTGTGGATGAGGCGTGTGAATGTAAATAGCTCACTTACACGCGGCGAGCAAAACAACAGCCAAGCAAAAAGAGAATTAGGGAGTAAAGCGACACGCGGGGAATCGATTGGAGCGATTTCGGGAGTAGGATAGGGCGTGCGTCTGAACTCTTGCACGCGCGCGAAAGACCCGTGCGCATAATGTATACGTTGACGACTCTGCATCGTGCGCGAATTCATTTGGGGGAACGTGTTCTGGTTCGTGCATATTTTAGTGCTGCTGATAGTCAGTCATCGTGAGCGAACCCCAGGATTTAGCCAGAAATGGGGGGAATAAATAGATCTATTATAATATACATTCAGAGCAGCAAAAGTCTAGAGTCCTTTATACCCATACCGCCGGGAGGATTCGAACCCCCGCACTCCCATGACTTTCTCATATCTATTGCAAGGAAGCGGGAGCGGCCTGCCACTGGCCAACGACGGCTTTCAAGTAGGAGTTGGTGTGGGTGTGGGTGTGGGTGTGGGTGGATGAAGGTCGATCGAGTGCAGCGTGTGAATGCAAACGGCTCACCTACGCACGACGAGCGAAACAACGGCAAAAAGTTGGCAAAAAGAAGACTATTCGCAACGCGGTGAATCGATTGGAGCGGTAGGACAATGCGCGCCCTGGCACCCTTGCACGCGCCCCGCAAAAGACCCGTGCGCATAAAGTATACGTTGATGGCTGTGCGTCGTGCGCGAATTCATTTGCGGGAATGTGTTCTGGTTCGCGTGTTTCAGTTTCCAGCCCTGAGACGGGTGGTATGAAATTCAAGGCAGACAGAGACAAAGAGGATGAGGAGGGCGCGCGCATATGCGAGTCCCATACGAATTAAGCGGGCGCAGAGATTGTGGGGCTGCGTAAGCCGCGGGAGGTCATGCATCAATGATCGGAGGGGCGCGCGCGATAACGTGGATCGGAGTCGGATAAACAAGAAGGTGGGCCCGGTTCGCCCGGGCATAAGGTCATGAAAATATCACTGGAAATTAAACACCCACTGGGACATGCTCGGAATCCGGCTACGCAATCAGCCACCAGTAAGCAAGAAAAAGTGCGTGTTTCGATGAATGACCCGACCTCGAGTCGAACGTGTTTCTTCTGCTGAGTAACACTAGACCCCGATCTTACAATGTGCCGAGGCGGCCGTCCGCCATCAGGTCTGCACGAGAGTTAATGGAGTGATTGTCTCCTCGTGAGTCTTGGAGCACTGGCTTTGAATTTGCGAATTTATTGGGTGGAGGGGAATTCAGCCGGGTATCGATCAGGATGTTCTCGCCAATCCCAAAACACCCGCTGGGACGTGGTCGGAATCCTGCTACTCAATCAGCCACCAGTAAGCATTTTTTTTAAGAAAAAAAAAAAAAACTTTACGTTACCCGAAGAATGACCCGACCCCGAGTCGAACGGGGTTCTTCTGCTGAATAACTAAATCAAACGTACTGTTCACAGATGCGGCCGTCCGCCATCGGGTCTGTGCGAGAATCAACGGAGGGGTTTATCCTGGTCAGTGCTGGACCCTAACTTTGTATTTGTGCATGTAATAATGAGTGGACTCAGTGGAGGGACGCCGGGCATAAGATCATGGAACCATCACTAAAATTGAAACACCCACTGGGACATGGTCGGAATCCGGCTGCGCAATCACCCACCAGTCAGTGAGAAGAATAACAAAAACGCTCGCGTCAAGGAAGAATGACCCGACCCCGAGTCGAACGGGGTTTATTCAGCTGAGTGACAATAAACTGAGTCTACAATGCACAGAGGCGGCTGTCCGCCTTCGGGTCTGTGCGAGAGTCAGTGGAGGGGGTTTATCCTCGTGAGTACCGGAGCACTGACTGTGAATTTGTGCATGAGTGGAAGGGGATATCACGTTGGGCGTCAATCGAGGCATTCTCAGGTGCGCCGATCGATTAAAGGTGAAGAAATGGAAATGGAGCCCACCGGAGTGGAGTGCACACCATACAGATAAACTGGAAAAAAAAGGCAGACAATTCGGCCAACATGACCCGACCCCGAGTCGAACGGGGTTCTTCTGCTGAACAAATCAGGAATTTTTAGAGTTCGCAGAGGCGGCCGCACGCCATCGGGTCTGTGCAAGAGTTAATGGAGGGGGTTTATCCTAGTGAGTACTGGAGCCGCCCTAACTGACTTTGAATTTGTGCATTTCTTGAGCGGGGTGGGAATTCAGGCCGGGCATTGATATTCTCGCCAATCCCCAAATCCCAGCTGAGATATGGTCGGAATCCGGCTACGTTGGGCCTCCGCAATCCTATCGAGTCAGGGGTGTAATAATTTGAGGCCGGGGCTTCGATGGGTGTTGTGTGAATTTCGTGTTGTGTAAATTTCCAAATGCGATGAGAAGCTATGGTGATAGTCGGTCAGGGTAAGCCAAACGCAGGATTTATACAAAAATGGGGGACACAAATGGAACCTTTCTTCGTCCGATACATTCAGCAGCAAAATTCCATTCTTCAGGCTAATGCCGTCGGGAGGATTCGAACCCCCGCACTCCCATGACTTTCTCATATCTATTGCAAGGGAGCGGGAGCGGCCTGCCACTGGCCAACGACGGCTTTCCTAGTGTGGGTGAATGAAGGTCGACCGACTGCGGCGTGTGAAAGTAAAGCGCGGCGAGCAAAAGAACGGTAAAAAGAAGACTATTTGCAAGGCGGGGAATCGATTGGAGGGATTTCGGGAGTAAAACAACGCCCTGGTGTGGGCGTGGGTAGATGTAGGTGTGTGAATGTAAACGGCTCACGTACGCGCGACGAGCAAAAAAAAACAAAAGCAAAAAGAGAATTGGGGAGGTGAAGCGGGACGCCGTGAATCGATTGGAGATTTTCAGGAGTAGGACAATGCGCGCGTCTGAAACTTAAACACCCAGTGGGACATGATTGGAATCCGGCTGCGCAATCACCCACCAGTCAGTGAGAAGAATAACAAAAGAAACGCTCATGGAAGAACTACCTGACCCCGAGTCGAACGGGGCTCTTCTGCTACACTAAACCCCGATCTTACAATGCGCAGAGGCGGCCGTCCGCCATCGGGTCTGTGCAAGAGTTAATGGAGGGGGTTTATCCTCGGGAGTACTGGAGGACTGACTTTGAATTTGTGAATGTAATGAGTGGAGGGGGAATTCACGCTGGGCATCAATTCAAGGTGATCTCGCCAATTCCAGGTGCGGCAGTCGCTGAAAGTAAGTCGGAGTAGAGAAGGAGCACACATCATCCAGATAAACTGGAAAAAAGGGGCAAATAAGTCCGCAAGCATGACCCGAGCCAGAGTCGAACGGGGTGCTATTCAACGCTTCGATTCACGGATGGAAGACGCGGGCCTCCGCAATCCTATCGAGTCAGGTGTCAAATAATTTGATTTCGGGGTTCCTCCAATGGGTATTGTTTACAAATCCAATTGCGATGAGAAGAAAAGACAGGAAGCGAAGTGTAGTACCCACCAGCCAAATCGACGGAAATGACATTTGTTCTACTTCAATACGAAAATAGGGGCGGGGAGGGAGACTCCCGAGAGCGCATATTCCCCGATGAGTTTGGTTGGCGGAGCGGAGGATAGTAGACAGAGATCTTGAGGTAGCCGCTAGTGTCGGCGAGTACAAGTGTAAGGAATTTTGAATTCCGCTGTCACCTGGCGGGCCCGTTGAACTTCAGCCGCGAATATGTTGGTTCTGCTGATAGTCAGTCATCGTGCGCGACAGTCAGGATTTAGTCAAAAATGGGAGAAGAAAATAGAACCCTCTTCGTCCGATACATTCAGAGCACTCACCCGTAGTTATATCAGAAAAAAACTCTTATTGTGAGACCTATGTATGCCGTCGGGAGAATTCGAACCTCTGTCACTCCCATACCTTGGCTCACATCTGCAAGAAGGGAGCGGGAGCGGCCTGCCACTGGCCAACGACGGCTTTCAAGTAGGAGTTGGTGTGGGTGTGGGTGGATGAAGGTCGACTGCGGCGCGGGGAGCAAGAAACACAAAAGCAAAAAGAGAATTAGGGAGGTAAAGCGAGACGCCGTGAATTGATTGGAGCGTTTGAAGGGTAGGACAATGCGCGCTTCTGAACCCTTGCACGCGCGCGAAAGACCCGTGCGTATAATGTATATGTTGATGACCGTGCGTCGTACGTGAAATCATTTGCGGGAATAGGTGCTGGTTCGCCTGTTTCAGTCTCCAGCCGTCGAGGCGGGTGGGGCGTACTCCAAGGCAGACGGAGACGAAGGGGGGGAGGGGGTGCGCACATGCGAATCCCGTATGAATCAAGCGCGCGCGGAGTTTGTGAAGGCATCGAAAATCGGAGGGGCGTGCGCGATGACGTGGATTGGAGTCGGATAGACAAGACACGGCGGTGCTAAGCTATCGAAGGCGCCTTCACGGACTGACTGACATTCGGCGGTTGGAGCTTCCACCGTGATTGATAGAGTTCGGCGGGCCTGACTTGATGAGTAGAGAGTGCCTGGAGTGGTGTGCTGTGGGGTATACGAAAATCAGGGCAGCGGATGTGTCGGGGCAGATGGATGTGATGTCATGGATGTGGTGGATGCATTCGACGTTCGCCAGGAACGGCTCCGATCGACCAATCATCATCTTCGGATCAACGGCCATCAGACGCATCATAGCCATGACGCGTGCGCCGTTCCGCGTCGGTTCCTTGTTCCAAACTCTTATCTTATCCTATCTCATCTCACCGTCTCAAGGGGCTTCAACTTCAAGGGGCCATCTGTGCTTCTCGGATGCTCTGAATTGTTTTCGCTAAGTACACCAAGCAGTGATTCCGAACCAATTCCGAACGCCACACAGCCAGCAGCAGGTTAGAGGCGTGGAAATCAATTAAGGGGGGATCCTTTTAATTGTATCCGAGGGCAAATTTGAAATAATGTTGGACCTTTCCTGACCTTTGCTATGTACCTTTTTCGCAACGGAATTTCGGAACATCAGATGGGAAGTGCACGTGATAATCCGAGCTCTCTGAGCCTTCTTTCATGACGACGATTCACTCCCCAACCTCCGGAGTCCCAGCCCAAAGTCTCGTCGCTTCGCGGCGCTTCACTGTACCGGATATCTCGTCGGAGTTTCGGTGCCCGGTGCCATCTTGTCGAGTTCCTTGGACTACACCAGTCTGAGTCACCGGGTCAGACCACGCGCTGGCCACCGCACGCAGGCGTCGGCTCACAAGACCGTCGACGGGGGATGGAGGAACGCGATCCCCATGCGCACTGACAAATTGTGACGGCCCAGGCACTCCATACGAGTCCGACGATAACTTGCGCTTCCCTCCGTCTTCTCCTGGACTCCGCATTAATGTCCCTAGGACGTCAGCTCTTGTTCGGCCTCTTCGCGGGCGCGCTCGGCCTCGTGGCGGCGCAGACCGTGACCCTGGATCCCTCGATTCACTACACCGTCACACGTGCGTGCACTACTTACTTTACGGGTGCGCATATCCTCACTCTCACTCGACTTTGAAATTGCACAGTGAGCAAAGGGAAAGTCGCGGGATGCGCCCCGTTAAGCAACATGTTGAGCAACCAGGGGTGCGACAGCACCGTGCAGGATCTCTGGGTGCGCTCTTTCCATGCTTTGCTCTTCTCTTGACAGTTTATCCTGCGGTACTTACTTATTTGAATCCAGTATCAAGACGACGGCACGAAAAACCAGCGCTACCGCTTCGTCCCCGTCCCACAGACGAACAATACCTTCAACATCATCTCAGGTCACCCCATTTCCCATTCTCCTTTCCTCCTCCTTCCTTCTAAAGTTCTATCCACGCGTTTCCGATCTTCAAACTCACTCCCGTTTTAGGGTGCCAGCAGTACCTGAGCTGCCAGGCGTGCGGCGGCGACACTATCACGGACCTCTACGGCGTGGACGACGGGTCCGGGCGTCAGCGGTGCGTGCGCGTCCATCCCCATCCCCATCCACACCCCGCTCCCCCCCTCCCCAATATATACACCGCAGTCTCACGCGCATATGCCCCCCCCACAATAGATGGATCCTGACCCCCGTCCCCGGCGCCCCCAACAACACCTACACGATCCAAGTCGCCGGCGGGCGCAGCGCGCCGTGCGGGACGTACCTCTCGACGGGCGCGCAGTGCGGCGACACGTACGTGGATTTGTATACCAGCGATGACGGTTCCGGTGCGCTTCATTTGATTTGACGCCGCGCGTATGTATGCTGATGAAAACGTTTCCACGTGAAGGCCGGCAGGAGTGGACGCTCGCGCCCGTGCCCGGCGCCGGGGGGTCCCTTCCATGTACGATCTCCCATATACGTACGATGGAAAGCGCGCACCGCTGACGCAGGCACGCATATAAAACAGTGGCGCCGTTCAAATACACCGAACTCCCCCTCGGCGCCGTCAAGCCCTCCCCGAACTCGTGGCTGCACAACCAACTGCTGGCGCAGGCGGACGGGCTGCACGGCAACCTGCAGAATTTCTACCCGACGGTGCAGACCTCTGCGTGGCTCGGCGGGGCGGATTATAGTTCCCTTCAGTACGTACATCGTTTTTGTTTCCAACCCCCATCTCCCAGTAAAACTCATTCCACTTGTTTTTGTAGCGAGGGTGGATCATACTGGTAATCCCCTAACGCGCGCTTCACCTAGGCTGATGTATTTTTTCAAGGCTAAACGGCGTGGTCCCCGCGGCCTTCCAGCTCGGCGACGCACGGCTCCTCGCCGATATCGCGCACTGGGTAGAGTACATCGTCGCGGGGCAAGCGGCCGACGGGTGGATCGGGCCGGAGAGCACGCCGCGCGTCTTGTGGGGGACGTATCCCGCCGTCTTGGCGCTCCGGGTGCGTGCGCTCTCTCTCCCTCTACTCAACTCTTTCTCCCTCTCCCTCGGCTCCTCATTCTTCTTTGCTTTGAAATCGTCTGATATATGCATATGTATATGTCCAACGCACAGCAATACGCGCAGGCGAACGCAACAGCCGCACCGACCATCCTCGGCGTGCTGGACAGGTACTTCGTGCTTGTGAACAGTATGGTTACGGAGAGCGGCACGGGGCTGGAGGAGTGGGGCATCCACCGGTGGCAGGATGTTTCGATTGTGGCGGAGTGGATGCTTGAGGTGCATCCGAACGGCCGGGTACGCCTTCCCTCCCTCCCTCCCCCCTCCGCCCTTCTTTAAATTTAATCACCCAGGAAACGATGTACCTAAACCTCCTCAAGCTCCTCCGCTACTTCGGCACCCCCTGGACACACTACTTCACGCCCGGCATCTTCCCCACCACCGCGATCAACGAGGTGGACATCAACTTCCACGGCGTGAACGTCGCGCAGGCGATCAAGAGCGAGGCGGTGGCGTTCAGATATACGCACAATGCGAGCGATCTCGCGGCGACGCGGGCCCGGATCGCGATTATCGATGAGTATCATGGGCGTGTGAGCGGGGTGTTGGCGGCGGACGAGCATTTGGCGGGGAAGATGCCGGAGCGCGGGTCGGAGTTGGTGAGTCGCGGTTGACGCGCAACTTTTCTTTGAGTGTGTGAAGCTGAGAGTCGCGACAGTGCACGGTGGTGGAGTCGCTGTACAGCTTCGAGTATGTGTACACCGTGCTAGGGGACAATGCGTACGCGGATAGGGTTGAGACGCTCGCTTTCAATGGTATGTTCCCTTTCTGCAGACTGCCCCCTCCCATGGCCCTAACGCGTGCGTTCCTGGAGCTCTGCCTGCGACCTTGTCGGAGAACATGTGGGAGCATCAATATCTCCAGCAAACGAACCAAATCCAAGCAGCGTCGATGAATCCCAATCCGTTCGCTACGGACGGGGTGAGTCCGCCTCCTCTGCCTTCGATAGCGTCTCATAATTTCCCATACTTAGCCTGATTCAAATCTATTCGGATTGGCGCCGAACTACGTGAGCGCTGATTTCCGCCTTTGTTTGTTGAAGACGAAGACGTCTGACCCCCCGTAGCCGTGCTGTGCGGTGAACCACGGGCAGGGATGGCCTAAATTCATCGTGCGTGGTCGCCCGCAAGTTATACTTCAGCTTCAGCGGCTAAAAAACTGTGACCCCAGAGCCATTCGTACATGACCTCCGCGGACGCAACGACGCTCTACCACGTCCTCCTCTCCCCAACGACCTTCTCGTCGACGCTCGCCAACCACAACCCAGTCACCGTCACCGCGCAGACGAACTATCCCTTCTCGTCCACGATCACGTACCACACCTCCGCCGCGCGCGCCTTCAACTTCGGGATCCGCGTCCCTTCGTGGGTGCCGTCTTCGAAGATAACTTACAGCGTCGACGGCGGCTTTAAGCGCACCGCCGCAGCCAACAGCGCGGGCTACGTCCTCCTCCTCATCCCCCCAGGCTCGCACACCGTCGCCGCCGTCATCCCGATGAGCATCAAGACGCAGCAGACAGTCAACAACGCCACGGCCGTCTCCCGCGGCCCGCTCGTATATTCCCTAAACATCGATTTCAGCACGACCGTCTTGGCCTCGTACGCGGTGCGCTTCCTTCCATCTTCCATTCATTCATTGCCCTAATAATATTCTTCGGATCTCACTCCTAATTTCTTACTTTGCATTACCAGCTCAACTCCTCCGACCTCCAATTCTCGCCCACGTCCCCCTGGGGCTACGCGCTCTCCCCCGCGAGCCTGGTGTACAACGGCGACTACGCCGCGGCGCTCCCGCAGTACCCCTTCTCGCAGAACAACCCCATGGTCTCGATATCCGCTACCGTCTGCCCCATCGCCTGGCCCGTGGATTTGAACTCGGCGGCGGAGCCGCCTAGTAGCCCGGCGGCGTGCAATGGCACGCAGGTGCGCGTGAAGCTGGTGCCGTATGGGAATGCGAAGTTGAGGATGACGGAGTTGCCTACGTTCTAGGAGGGTGGGGGTTGTATTTGGACGTGTATAATACATGGCTAGGGACTCGAAATTGTGCGGTCCGAGTGAATTGATGCTCAGATACTAGAATTCTTCGAGGATGACCTGATGTGGGTATATGCAGCCTGTGCGCGGACACTGATGGCGGTTTTCCCGCGAGGGAGATGGACTTCAATTGAGAGACGTACGCATCGTGCGAGGGGAAGTCCGGAGGAGTGATACTTGGCACAATCGAATTCTCAGCCTGAAAACAATGTATTCGGTTTACGGGACCACCTACTCACCTGGCATTTTTATTTTCACGAAAACGGTTGCAATGATAGCCAACCTGAGTTGATGCTTGCCATGTTGGAAGATCCCTCTACTTACAAATTCAACCCAGCATTCATTTCAACTTCGCTCCCGACATGTCATTGATTCAAACACACCCATTCTGCATTCATCACAGTACAGGTTCTATCCTACATTTTCGCTAATATATTCCCTCCAGATAACTAAAAGAAGCAAATAATGGCCACCAGAGAGATCGCGCTCGCCAACGACATGGAGGGAACCAATGACATCGCACCGTTAGCATTGCCCCCTGTCGCGACCACTGCATTTTCAGGCGCCACACTTGTGGTGCTCGCTTGAGGGGACGCGACACTCGCAAAACTCGGCTCCGTCCGCAAAGCGGTCGTTTGAGCGGGAGGCTCACTGATCGATACCATTGAGTAGAAATTGCCCCCAGGCGTTGTCGATGGCGCCACGAACACAGTGGGCCCGCAATTCGCCGCCAATGCCTTCTGCGCTGCGCCCAACGCAGTGTTTATTGAACCTGTCGCCGAAGTGAGTGCAGCCTTGGTGGAGTCATCGAGCCTTTGATTCCAAAGATTGTCGGTCCACAATTACGCTGAGTATAGGAAGCGACGGAGACGTACGAAGCAACTTCGACCTTGGCCAGGGACGCCGCGGAGGCCGTGAGCCCCGACACGACGCTTGAAAGGGCATCGGAAGGTGGAGGCGGGGCGTCGAGAGTGAGCAGACTATCACCGATCTGGCGGTTGGCGTTATTAGCCGCGGTCAGTGACCCCTCGGCCGCAAGCACATTGGGGTCGGAGCTGGATTGTAGAAAATTAACTTGGGTTACCTCTGAGTTGAGAAACTTACTTCGCGCTGATGGAGGCGAAGCTGTTGAGAGCACTGGATATTGCAGTGTCCGCAGCGATGTTAAACTCGCCGCAATCTATGGATGACACGGCTCGGGACTGGAGGGGAGCTAGGGTTACGATCAATTGACGCCACATGGAAGAGGGCCGTCACGTACCAGCCAAAGTTTGGAGCACACAGACGACGGAGACAAGAGCAAAAAGGACAGGGGCCATTATGAAGGAAGATACTGAGCGTTGGAAGGAAAAAACAGTAATGTGTGTAGAAGAAAGGCAGACACGTCAAGTGCTGGGGAGAATGAGAATGAAGATGATAGACCCCTCTTCATCACTTTATATCATTCTGTGGATAGGGCTTGATATCAGTTGTGTATACGCACGCGGTTGCTATTCTCAAGCCATCCGGCCTGTACCGCACACTACCGATATCGGGCCAATCACGGCAGTGATGGTTGGCTACCTACCGTTCATCCAAAAGATCCAGCCGTTGACGTCTGTATCAAGGTAGGTAGGTTACTCAGAATTACTCAGCCGGTCCGACACTGCCGATCAGATCAATAATAGATAGCCGTGGAATCGCCCGCGGACGTGCGGCTTGCCTTCGTCTTGATTCTTCCCTTCAATGGTCTTGCCTAACCTTCTTTGTGTCCTCATGTATTTGCATGGAATCTTTCAAGTTGGTCTTCTCACTGGCGTAGCGGCGCTCCACAGATATCCGAGTTCAAGATCTTACCTCTTTGCTCGACTCTTCTTCCTTTTACAGGAATATAAAGACTCCTTCTGAATATAGACGTTCACCAAACCGTAATGACATTTCCGGATGTGTCCGGTCGTCTTTTCCTGAGTACGCTTCTTGCGGGAACCCCATGAAGCGCGAAATTCCATTTGTGGCCTGTACTCCGGGACTCCGGGTTTTATGATAGGTGTACATTTGTTCCAGCTGGGACGTTCGCAATTTCGGCGAATGTGGTGAGCTCATAAGCCGGGTAGGTATACGGGCCCTGCGAGGGCAGTATTCATGCCAATCGGTCATCTTCAGGGCGGAGTGATGAGATTCAAAATTGCGGATATGCAGTTGGAAATACTTTAGAGACCCGTCGACGGGTTGAACGGGCCTTAAATACGCTTTCCGAGAGAACGCATCCGACTCCCCTGGTGTTCGGTCTTGTTCACATAGATTTGAGGCGTCGCATATGAGGATGAGACTTACTTGGATATTTTGCGCAGTCCGAGGGAGAAGTGACCTGACCGTCCTGATCTTGGAGATGACAATAATATACTTACCGGGATGTTGGAATGCAGCCAGGTGACATACCTTTTAAATCATCCACAAGTAAGCGAGAAAATCAACAAAAATATTTCACGTCTAGTAGGGAATGACCCGACCCCGAGTCGAACAGGGTTCATCTACTGGATTGGTGAGTACAGACTCCCAATGCGCAGAGGCGACCGTCCGCCATCGGGTCTGTGAGGGTCTGTAGGAGGGGTATTTACCCTCCTGAGTACTGGTGCCCTGACTTCGAATTAGGGCATCTACTGAGTGAAGCGTGTTCTCGCCATTCCCAGGACCCAGGTGCGTCCGTCGATAAAATAATAAAAGCGAGTAGCAGCTAAAGAAATGGGGCTCATCTGAGTAAGAAGGAGCACACATGTAGATCAAGGGAAATATTCCGGCAGTCGCGAGATCATATCTGAGCCCACCTACTAGTTCAACATCGGCGGAGGGTATTCGTACACCACTCGAAGGCACCTGCACACATATCAGCGAGCCAAAAGGAATAATACTTCCTCTAGTGCAAACACCACAATATGAGCGGGAAAGGAACAAGTATAATACTTATTTATCAAACTTTAGGCGAAAAAAAAAATCTTATCGTATAAATCCGTTGAAGGCGGTGTAGATGCCGATGGATGCCGTTGTGGTCTGGCGGTCCGTCCCGCCACATCCCACGTCCACTTGCTCTCTACCTCCATGGTGCGCCTCATTTGGTCTCAACTCCCTCTGAAGTCTGCCACGGATGCTGCTGTCAATGCACTCAAACGTTCTTCCAACAGTCTCGCTGTCGTCGGCAACAAGGCTTATGTCTTCGGTGGGGAGCAGATCCCTCGGATTCCCGTCAATAACGAACTCTGGGTCATCCGTCTCGATGGTTTGCCCTCTAAGTACCTGTTTTTCGAGCTCAATTTAATCCGAGACAGATGGATCTGTTCATTCTGCTCCTACCTCGATGCTCCGTCCTTCTGCCCGTGTAGATGCTTGACCTATAAACCCGAGACGTCCTCTTTGTACTTATGGGGCGGTCGGGAATCTGAAGATATGACCCCGTGCAGCTCTGATTTGTGGACATACGGCTTGGAGTCGGGCCAGTGGGAAAAGCATGCGACTTCAGCGACGTCAGAGGTCGAAGACAGAAGCTACCACGCTATGTGTATTGCAGCGGACTCTCTTTACTGTAAGTTCAGTTGTCAATCATACAATGAACGGGGATGTTGACAATTGTGCTCCTAGTGCACGCTGGCTGCCCTGCCACAGGTCGGCTGGGAACTCTACATTCGATATCCCTAGGCTCCTCCATATCCGCGCCGACTTGGGCGCCTCTTTCTGCGGGGCCGGGTCCGGGCCGCGGCGGAACTGTCCTTGCTCCAATCACCATCCCAGGCTCGACGCCCCTCCTTGTGCGCTACGGCGGTTTTGCGGGCTATGAGCTCGGTGGGAGTCTAGATTACTTCAGCCCCGTAAGCGGAACGTGGGGATCGGTCGCGATGCCTGGGAAAGAAGAGGAGGCCGGTCACCCCATGGCCCGGAGTGTGCACGCGCTCGTGCCCGTCAGCCCCCCAATTGCCCTCCCCGACTCGGGTCATTTGGTCGGGGTTATGCTCTTTGGCGAACGTGGGCCCGCTCCGGATCACCTTGGGCATCTCGGCGCAGGACAGTTCCACAACGACGCGTGGGCACTGATCTGCAAGCCGTCTGCGGTCTCGGACACGAATGAGCATGGGTTCGTTTTCACTGAGCTTAAACAGGAAGGGAAAGATGGTGGTGTTCCGGAGGCACGCGGTTGGTTTGCTGCGGACTGGGAGCAGGGAGACCAAGGTGGGCGTGTTGTCGTTCAAGGAGGCCTGCACGACGCGAATACCCGCTTGGGAGATGTTTGGCTCAGGAAAGTCGAGATTTGATCTTGCTATGTGTGTGAAAAACGAAGAATATCTATCTGGAATGTACATAACTAGTTTCTATGGGGAACTCGGATATCCAGGTATATTCTTGGACTCGTCGAGGCGCACAGCATAAGCTGAGAAGTGCATAAACTCAAGTCTGAGCGAGCTCACAAACGTAGACAAAACAACACTCTCGAATTTCAGTATAGTCGGCTTACGGGCCCACCTACTCACATTTTTGAGAACATGGTTGCTCTGATTTCCAGAGAAACCCTGTATATTACATCAGAGTCTCGTTTCATTGAGAAATTACGCAACCCTTGCGAACTCAGAAATAAAAAATACAACTTCCAACAATCACACCCCGTCGGGAGGAATCGAACCTCCGTAGCTCTCATAGATCTCATGATTTTCACATTCTAGATAATAGAACGAGATGGGCCTGCCACTGGCCAACGTCGGCTTTCTGAGGAGAAGTAAGAATGGATGTAGTCGAGTTTGAAAGCAGATTGCACGCAGGCACAAGAAAAGAGAGGAAGAAAATTTGAGATTATGGAACGACACCCCAGGAGCCAATTGAATTCTCAGTGGCGATAGGAAAGACTGAGGTCCAGCCAGGAACGTAGTTCAGAACGACGCCGTGTGAAGAAGCTGGTCGGACACATACTAATCGGAGTGGTGGAGAATGGTCGCGGCGCCGGTGCGGGACACAGACGAGTCTCGGCACCATGAGCGCTCCCGGCTGACTGCAATTGTGTAGTGAGCTAAAACGCATGAGCTGGGGCAGTAGACAGGAAAAACCGCATCTCGTACAAGTTGCGCCCTGATCCGAGTGGAGCGGAGAAATTCGTGCGTGTTGGAAGCTAGGACGCAAATTCGCATCTAGGGAATTTGAGTGAGGCAGGTGGGACCTGGAATCTGTATACGGACTATAAAACAATCTGAGGATGCCAGTCTAAAACGACAGGGATTAGGCTGAACTCGGGCCCGACCGTCGAACAGGTATCCCGCAAGGCGCTGAAATACGCTTGACAGACTCTCGCATGAAGTTGCGGTGCGGTCCCACCGCTATCGAGCCGACGACAACTCTGTCGTAGCTGCACCAAGTAGATGTCAGGAGGGATGGATGAGCACGTACTGCAACGTGGGATAAGTGTTGGAAACCTGGATTACACATTCACATCCGTGCGTGCAAAATTTGGTGACAAAGGGGGGTATTGGGAATTCGAATGAAGGCGGCGGCACCTGACATTAGCGTAAACAGAGTATACGGAGGACTATAAATCATTCTGAGGAAAGAAAGTCAAAAAGGATTGGGATTACGCTGAAGTACGGCCCGACCCCGAGTCGAACGGGTATCCCGCAAGGCGCCGAAATCAAAGCCCTAAATCAAGTTGCGGTGCGGTCCCACCGCTATCGAACCGACGGTTGAGTCGTAGCTGCTCGGTGAATCGATGTCAGGATGAATGATCACGCAGGAAGGAGACGATATCTGCAATCCCGCTGACATAGGCAGGCTCTGAAACAGCAGGAAAACGACCGAGTCTATTCAATGGAAAATACGTGCCCAATTCAAAAGGCTTCAGCCAACGTTCGGTGCGAAAGGTGTGGTGTGTTGGGCCCAAAGTGAGCATCTTCGACGACTATCTTCTAATGAATAAGTAATGCGCAACCAAGTCATTTAGCGCCTACGTTCAAGGTGATAAAACTGTTCACGGGAGACGAAGGATAGGACTTGATCGTACCGAGAAGCAAAACAGCTTGGGCCATGATGGCCCGATCCCGAGTCGAACGGGTCGCCTGCCAGAATTAAGATCTTGCCCAGAAAGAAGGTGCATGCAGGTGCGGTCCACCCGCCATCGGGCCTGTGATAGAGAGGTGGGATCGCGTGTAGACGGAGTCGATCAATGGTAAATGCATGGGTCGGAAACTGAACGCGGGAGGATAAGGAGGGCGAGATTGAGGGGAAAATTCCGTACAAAAGTCGCTGGAACGGCTTGTTTCCCAGGCAGTGGCTCGATCCAGAGTCAAACGGGAGTCCCGAGAGCTATTCACGAACGGTGAGACCGAGTGCCAGGTGCGGTCTTATCGCTATCGCGCCGTATACATGGGCTGGATGTCATGTATATCCAAGGTTAGAACGGTGCTGTCGGAATTCAACACGCTGCGATTGAGCGAGAGCGTCGAGGGATATACTCACGGAATCGTCCGAGACAGCGTCGTGCGAAAGCCCCCGTGGCAGTTCCGAGTTTAAGGCATACGGCACTGGCTGCTGGTAATCGCTTTACACGGGAGGGATTGGGGAGTCCCTGCAGTCTTCAGGGAACGAGGTAGAGGGTACGGGCTCCGCGTAGAACCGGGAAAGGTTGAAGGGGTCGACGACGGTGCCCGTGTTCTTGCATCGTGTCGGTGTTCAATTTTTGGTGTCGTGGCGTCGTCCAAGTTTAAACGCACAGTGTCAGTCAAGCTATCTTCGCAAGAATGCAGAATACGGAAAGGAAGGCCTAGTCTCGTCGTCGTTGTAGCGGTTTAAGCAGAGAAAATGAGTCACTTGCCGATGCTGCCGATCAAATCAAAATCAGAATCAGATCGCCGCTGCTCCATGTGGGATTCGCCGTGCTGCCACGTACGTGCGTCTTGCTTTGGTCTCGTTTCTCTCTGGTTTTTCCTAATCTTACAGCTATTTGCGGAACATAAGGCGCGGATCATTTTTTTTCTAAAAAAAGCACTTTTCACTAATGCCCCTCCAACTCACTCAATTCTTCCCCAAATGTTTTCAAACCTAGATCAAACAATGGGAAATAATGTTCTGCAGTGCTTAGGGTATGTGTAATATTTATTTTACCCGACCGACATGTCCAAATGGGGCAACAGACAGTTTTCAGCTGTTGCCCCTCTATCTGTGAAGATAATGCCCAAGATCTCTTGAGAATCTATGAGTGGCTTCTAAATGAGATATTACATTGCTTAGGGTGCATTTTATTGCTATATTTTGAGGTATAGGGTATGAAATATCACTCAAATTTAACATATATTTGAAATCCTCATAGATCACCATAGTAAAGCAGATCTGCAGATTTTCTACCATCCTAAGCAATGTGTTATATATGCATAAGTTGTCCCAAGGCACAATTTCCGGAAACTGAAGGATAATGCTCATGCTACAGGGGCAATAGCTGAAAATTGTCTGTTACCCCCTTTGGACATGTCGGTTGGCTAACAGAAATATACCACATACCCTAAGCACTGCAGAAAGTCGTTTCCCATTGTTTGGTCTAGGTTTGAAGACATTTGGGGAAGAATTGAGTGAGTTGGAGGGGCATTAGTGAAAAGTGCTTTTTTTAGAAAAAAAATGATCCGCGCCTTATGTTCCGCAAATAGCTGTAAGCCTTCTTTGTGGTCTCTGGGGTATCTGCTTGGAATTTTTCAAGTTGGTCCTCTCATTGGTGCTTCACAGATGTCTGCGTCTCTAGATCTTGCCTCTTTCGACTTTGGTTGCTCCTCTTGCTGGAATACAAGGACTCCTGCTTGACTCCCGCTGAAAGTAGACGTTTTCCAAACCGTCATGACATCTCCACATGTGTCCAATTGCCTTTGCAGATTATGCTTCTTTCGAGAACCCCACGTAGCGCGAAATTCCGTCAATCGCGTGTTCTCCGGGAGTGCATGGCTGTCGAAGCGGTGAGCAATTTAACTGCGTTCTGTGCATTATGTGTCCGAGGCACTTATGCGCCACGCTTCTCTTCCGTTGATTGCCACGGAACCTGCTTGAAAACTGCGGACGCAGCCAATGGGGAGGCCCGGATATCTCACGCCGACTGCGCAGCGTTCGCGCTTGGCACTGCAAGTCTTCTCTGGTGTATCTCAGTCAGCCATAATTATGCGTCCTCACTCGATCCTCACACGCTCCGGAACATTTGGAGCTCATTCCAGGGTTCCTCGGACGACGGTATGTTTCAACTATGCACACCTTTAAAACCTCCTTGAAGTATTGCAAAAGTATATAAGGAAAGTGCTTCTTTCAGATCAGTATCGACTGCTCAGTACCACCATGCAGCTCAAATTATCTGGTCTCATCGTCGCCGCCGTCCTATTTGTCTCTGGAACGGCAGCGTTCCCCGAGCCCGCTGGTCATGCATTCATGGTTCCCAAGTCCACCGACCAGCGCTCGCCGTGTCCGGGACTCAATACGTGACCTAGTTTCCCCAACGCCACCCCGACTTTTTGGCTAACGCTGTCCCTAGCCTCGCCAATCACGGGTATCTCCCTCGTAGCGGGCAGAACTTCACCGTCACGCAGATCATGGAGGCCGCGCTCAGTAAGTACATCCCTTTTCTTCGAAATATCACACTCATCGCTTCGCGTGTAGACGGCTTCAACATGAACTGGGACCCAATCCTCGTCGCGGCCAAGTTCGGACTGCTCAGCGGCGCCGATGCGACCACCTTCGAGACCATGAGCCTCGGTGCGCTTTCGCTGTACGCTACCTCCGCATTTCATTCCCTCTACCACCTCATTTTCCTGATGCGTTCGACTGCAGCCACAATCTCATCGAGCACGACGCGTCCATCTCGCGCAACGACTTTGGCCCCGACGGGACTGGCGACAACGTGCACTTCAACGAGACGACGTTCTCCGTCCTCGCGAACGCCAACCCGGGGAAGGATTACTACGACGCGACGTCGGCGGGCGAGGTGCAGCGCGCGCGCCTCGCGCACTCCATCGCTACGAACCCCAACGTGACCAACACAGCCAAGGAGTTCAAGCTCCGCAGCCGCGAGTCCTCGTTCTATCTCAGCATCTTCGGCAACCCGCTCACCGCCATCGCGCCGAAGCAGTACGTGTTGTGAATCCATGACCACTCAAAGGTGATGGGCACTGATTGAATTGGTTGGTGCAGGTTTGTCCAGATTTTCTTTCGCGAAGAGCGCCTCCCTTTTGCTGAGGGATGGCAGAAGCCGACCACGCTGATCACCAGCGACACCTTGAACCCCATCAGCAGAGTGATACAGAATGCGTCGCAGTGGAGTGCCACTCAGCAGTGCGAGCCTCTCGTCCTCGGATCCGGCGTGGTGCTTTAGTAGCCTCTGGTTGAATCACAGATATCTTCTTGTCTTTGTCACTATGCTGCATTATATTGGTGCTACTGCTGCTAGAATTCGGACTATCCTAATTTTTGTGCAACTATGGTACGAGAGACTGACATCGGGGAGACTACTAGGATTCAGAGCAACAAGAAACAAAAAATCGCTTCGGCAATCGACCATGCTTCAGCTGATACCATTGAACGGATGTCCTGCAGCCAGGCATTGATTTGACTTATTGCACCCTCGCACCGGCATCTTATTCCCGGCAGTAATAAGCCAAGTGCCCCGGATACTTAGCTCCCACCCTCCTTTCCATCGACCCGATAGCATCTTCATTTGACATTGCCTTCTGATTGATATCCAAGCACAGAGGACCGTTTTCCGGCCTTCTTCACAAAGATTGAGGCGTCGCATGTAACGATGAGACTTACTTGGATATTTTGCGCAGTTCGAGGAGGAAGCCACCTGCGCGTCCTGATCTTGGAAATGGCAAAATACTCACCGGGATGTTGGAATGCAGCGACGTTACATAATTTTTAAATCATCCACAAGTAAGCGAGAAAATCAACAAAAAGATCCGAAGTTGGTCCACGAATGACCTGACCCCGAGTCGAACAGGGTTCATCTGCTGGATTGGTGAGAGCAGACTCCCAATGCGCAGAGGCTGCTGTCCGCCATTGGCTCTGTGAGGCTCTGTATGCAGGGAATCTATCCTCGTGAGTACTGGCGCCCTGACTTTGAATCTAATGAGTGGAGCGGGAATTCGGCCGAACATCGATCAAGGTGTTCTCGCCGATCCCAGGTGCCTCGGGCGATAAAATCGAGTAACAGGTAAAGAAATGGGGCTCACCGAAGGAAAGAGGAGTACACACGGAAATATGCCAGCAGTCGTGATCATTTCCATTTTCTGGATCGTATGTCAATAAAAACGGTATGTGAGCCCACCTACCAGTTTAACATCAGTATCCGTACACCATTACTTTCGAAGGCTCACCTGCACGCGTCAGCGACCTGAACCAAGAGGAATACTTCTGCTAATGCAGCACCAGAGTACGAGCGAGAAAGGAGACATATTTAGGCGGCAGCTAGTCTCTTATCAACAGGCGCTACAACAGTTGACGACTCGTACCTCGCTTGTTGTAGGCGGCAGCCACCGGCGAAAAAAGCTCTTATCGTATAAATCTGTTAAAGGCGTTCTAGATGCCGATGGATGCCGTTGCGGTCCGGCGGTCCGTCCCACTGCATCCCACGTCCACTCGGTCTCCACCTCGATGATGCGCCTCATTTGGTCTCAACTCCCGCTGAAATCTACTACGGATGCTGCTGCCAATGCACTCAAACGTTCTTCCAACAGTCTCGCTGTCGTCGGCAACAAGGCTTATGTCTTCGGTGGGGAGCAGATCCCTCGGATTCCCGTCGATAACGAACTCTGGCTCATCCGTCTCGATGGTTTGCCCTTTTAAGTACCTGTTTTGCGAGCTCCATTCAATCTGAGACAGATGGATCTGTTCATTCTGCTCCTACCTCGATGCTCCGTCCTTCTGCCCGTGTAGGCGCATGCTTGACCTATAAACCCGAGACGTCCTCTCTGTACTTATGGGGCGGTCGGGAATCTGAAGATATGACCCCGTGCAGCTCGGATCTGTGGGTGTACGGCTTGGAGTCGGGCCAGTGGGAAAAACACGCGACTTCAGCGAAGTCAGAGGTCGAAGACAGAAGCTACCACGCTATGTGTATTGCAGCGGACAGTCTTTACTGTAAGTTCAGTTGTCAATCATACAATGAACAGGGATGTTAACAATTGTGCTCCTAGTGCACGCTGGTTGCCCTGCCAAAGGTCGGCTGGGAACTCTACATTCGATATCCCTAGGCTCCTCCCTATCCGCGCCGACTTGGGCGCCTCTTTCTGCGGGGCCGGGTCCGGGCCGCGGCGGAACTGTCCTTGCTCCAATCACCATCCCAGGCTCGACGCCCCTCCTTGTGCGCTACGGCGGTTTTGCGGGCCACGAGCTCGGTGGGAGTCTAGCTTACTTCAGCCCCGCAAGCGGAACGTGGGGATCGGTAGCGATGCCTGGGAAAGAAGGGGACACCGGTCACCCCATGGCTCGCAGTGTGCATGCGCTCGTGCCCGTCAGCCCCCCAATTGCCCTCCCCGACTCTGGTCATTTGGTCGGGGTTATGCTCTTTGGCGAACGTGGGCCCGCTCCGGCTCACCTTGGGCATCTCGGCGCAGGACAGTTCCACAACGACGCGTGGGCACTGATCTGCAAGCTGTCTGCGGTCTCGGACACGAATGAGCATGGGTTCGTTTTCACTGAGCTTAAACAGGAAGGGAAAGATGGTGGTGTTCCGGAGGCACGCGGTTGGTTTGCTGCGGACTGGGAGCAGGGAGACCAAGCTGGGCATGTTGTCGTTCAAGGAGGCCTGAACGACGCGAATACCCGCTTGGGAGATGTTTGGCTCGGGAAAGTCGAGATTTGATCTCGCATATGAAAAGCAAAGAATGTTTATCTAATGTGTAAATAGGTTCTCTGAGTTCAATCCACCTGCAAGTTCACGTTAAATGCGATACTGATCTCGGACAACGCTTTATGCGGGCTCAATTCAGGCTCAATCCTGGTGGTTGCCCAAGTCAAGCTAGACAAGATAAAAAACAGACCCTCCACCATCCAAAGAATCTATATGAAGTTTGATTAAAGAATGGCTGTCTAGACAGGAAATCAGGTTCAAGCACTGATTTGATTGAACAGGCAGGACCTGCAGGACATCAGAAAAATCTGAAATTCTATGAAGAGACATGCGTCATTATATGGGACTATATTGGTCTATGGTGGGCTATGGAGACATCCCGCCAGTCTATGTGCGTCTATATTGCACTATGAGTGTCTATACAGAAGGAGCCATCACTATGGGTGGCTATATCACACTTCATAGATAGTTGTGTTACTTCGGAGACCTTAACTTTGATATTCATCTCCTGAGGTACGGGCTTGCACGGCTTGAAAAAGTCTACAGTGGCAGTCCGCTCAGGCTGAATGCTGTTTGAAATTTGAATGAATCTTGAATGAATCGACGGTGCATACTTGAAGCAAGTTCAAGGTTGATCCAAGTTGGTGGGAGGTGTGCAAAGGAAAGTGAGTCATGGGGGGTTCAACTAATACAATGCATATGGCGCCGAAGCATTCAGCAGAGTCCAGACTAAGAGACTCAGACTCCAGAGAGGTAGTACGCGACACGATCCCATCAGCACGTGACGTGGTCCGTGCGCGTTGCCATCATGCGTGATTGTTTGATGCCTGTTGCCTTCATCTCTTCTTCCTCGACCACTATGTGCCCCCGCCGCCGCCCTCGAATTTCGTCTCACAATCTGCTCCTCTCGCGTTATCAACTCCCAAGTTGCTCTGTGTCCCTTTGCTCCTTTCAGGTCCCACTGCCTCAACCCGCTTCAAGTCTTACCAGGACGTCATTCAACCGCTCAAGTTTGCCTCAACCGCTCAAGTTTATCTAGTTGCGACCTTTCTTTCTCAAATTCAAGTCCTCTTCAAGCAGCAACACAAACCCACATGCTTCTGCCCTCAAACTTCTGCCCTCAAATTCACATATAACGAAGCACGCAAACATTCCGGATGCTACCCGTTGCCAGCCAGTGTTGCTCTGACCTCCGTGCTATATATATTTGTTCCTACTTTTGTTTCATTATCAACTTGCTCGTTCTGTACAATTTTATCCTACATATGTACCCCGTTGAATTTAAATTGTTTTCTGAATTTCTGTCGGATCCTGGCAAGATATGAGAACTATAACGGCTATGCTGCCTATCATGTCTATGTGGTTCTGATAGACATGGCCGGGTCTATGTTGGTCTATGTTGCAACTCCCGCCTCTGGACCTGTTTATGAAGAAGGCTGTTTGCTATGGGCTCTTTCAAGTCTTTGTTGGTCTATATTGGTCTATAAGGGAATTTCAGATTTTCCTGATGGACACTGCCGCACATGAAGAAAGAAGGGAAGCATTTGATCGCTGAGTGATCAGTGATTACAGTAATCAGAAGTTTCTCTATTGTGTTTGAACACACAGTGTGAGCACGAAAAGGGCTCCTCCATGGACCCAGGCCAGACTTATACTGTTGACACCCACAAAACCCGCCAGCAGAATGGTACTTGAGATAGCACCATCAAAATGAAGTCTATGTAGAACCTGAAGACTATTTGAGAACTGCTTCGATCCCAATCCATATTGGAAAACTTGTTCACATCATTTCAAACACTGGCTTGGACTCAGATAAGCAGTGAATTCATCAAGAAGCTCGCGAGGAAGAATCTTCATGATTCTTGGATCCCAGCTATTGTAGGTCACAGCATTCTTTCCACTCTTCGCATTTTTGCATTTGGAGCAATGATACCGGTGTTCCACAAGAAAGTAGCAGTTGTGGGGTCTGGTAAAAATGACGCGGCATTGACGCGCATTGACGCGGCATCTTTGGAACTCACGAGTGATCTTCTGTACTCTTTTAATGCATTCTAACTACACTCAGAAGTAGTCAGATAAAAGCTCGGAGAGAAACTGATGATGTTCAGGTCAAATATGAACTTTTTCCATAGGAGAAGTAAATCAATTCTGCAGTACATTGTGCCCTAGCCTTCACAAACCACTTTAAACTTAAAATGAAACATCCAATGATGTCTTGGCATGTCTGGAAGCTTCTTTAAATTCACTGCCTGCCGCGTCAACGCCGCGCCGGTCCCGCGCCAACGCTGCGCCAACGCCGCGTCAATGCGCGTCAACGCCGTGTCAGTGCGCGTCAATGCTGCGTCGGTGCGCGCCACTTCCGCGGCAATGCGCGCCAGTCCCGGGGTGTCCCTGGATGGATAGCTAACACCAAGTTGAGCTCAAACACCACTTGAAGGGGAAAGGAAGTACCGGCTCTGATGGAGAACCGACCGGATGTTGGTACCCGTAAAATATTCTTGAATCCTTGAGTGACGCTTACAGTTTGAGTACGTTTGAGTACATTTGAAAATTTTCCATGAATCTCTGATTGCCTGATTCACCTGGCTAATCACATTAATCTTAGTGGTTGCTGAATACTGCCTCAATTGAGACCAGGTTGATCCAATAGTTGAGTGCTCATAGACACCCCGAGTCTATGCCTTTACATACCCCTTCAATGGTTCGCCATGTACTGGTGGCTATGTGGGGTGAAGGGGGGTACCGACCCTCTGAGAAGAAATTGGGCGGTGATTTGGGGGTGATCTCCTATTTGGTTATTTTTGGTCCCACTTGCGCGGCGGCCCGGAATTCTTTTCTTTATACGGGTTTCCCATGGCCGGCATTGAGCATTTCTCATGCTTTTTACTCGCCTTTATGCATCAGCAGAACCCAGTGATGCCCTGTGCATTTTATTCAATATTGGATGTTCCCTGGACCGGCACTATGTATTATGTACCCTTCACGCTTATTTGTTAATTTGAGGTCTAGTTTCCTCCATTGATTTCAAAGCTGTTCCTACACCCAGAGACCATAGCACTTCAGTACAACATATTGATGTCCCACAAGCAGCATTTTCCAGTTTCTCCCAACCCTTAACGTTCCCGACCTCTCTGCTGCGCAGTCGGTTGGTTGACATCTCGCCAGGTCGTGCGAGAATGCAGCTTTGTAGGAAATATCTTCTCAGCCTTCAAACGAACTGTCATTAGAGAATTTGCGCTGCAGCTATTAGGTGGCTGATGGCTCCTTTGGCTTCAATTTGGCCAGCTTCTTCATAACCACTCCAGTTTTTGGGTCTTGTATTGATGGGACAGGAAAACTCCATTACCCGTGAAAATAGCTAGTGATAAAGTGTTTTGCGGGGCAATAAAAAAGCCATCCAGTGGCCTGGATCTGCGCAAACTCTCTATTGACCCCTTTGTTTTTTGGAGAAATTCAGGAGTGTACATTACAGTCATCTCGCCTCGAGGAAATGATTCACTGTGGAGAAAGTGGTCTGAATTTGAGTCGGGGAGATACTTCCCTAGCTGGCTAGGTTGGAACTAGGCATCCTTGGTTCCCAGAGCGGAGTGGAGTGAAACTCCATCGGATAATCTATGAACTGTTTGCACATGAGTGCATGGACCTGTTAAAATGGGACTCCTAGAGGACTCGAACGGCTCGGACAAACCCGCAGATGAGGGGGAACGCTAAGATTGCAGATCCAGTACATGATGTTTGTACGTATTAGATATCAGTAGCGAAGTCATCGAGCAGTACGAAAGCGGACGATTTCCAACACTCCCACTCTGCGAGATAAGCAAGCTCCCACTGAAACAAAAACAAAAGCAGGAGAGAAATAAAAAATGCTCCCACTCAATCAAAGAAAAGCTTCATAAACAACTCCAACGTCGACTTGATCTTTTTCCAAATCCGAGTTGTCGTGGCATCCACACTCCTGGTTGTTGCAATACCTAGTCGGAATTGCAGTTGTGAATGTCCGAACGCCAATTGGAATGAATGTGGGAAGGAGAAGGACGGCGGCGACGAGGCAAGAAAGATGAATGTGCCACATACGTTTCGTGGACCGCATGTGAATGTTCGTTAGCGCCAGGACGGTCGAGAACCCAAGCCTTGATCTCCTTCGGCATATCTGCAACGCATCGAGCGGCTATGTGGTTCCGCCGACCGCAGCGATGACAATGATCCTCGTGAGTGGGATCGCACCAACGAAAACCTTTTTCGTCATCCTTCCCAAAAACTTGCCCATCACCGCTAGAGGTGTGAGCGGCGCGATCGCGATCGCGATGTCCGGGATTCCCGTGACCACTCCCACTCGACGCGAACACCTTTCTACCACCACCGCCGCTACGGGCTGTGAGGGCTGTCTCCTCGGATTCTGTTTTGACTTGGCTGCCAGTTGGGGTGATATAGGTAGCACCACAAAGGACGGCTTTGACAGAGTCAAGTTTGCTTTCACCAGCGGGCTGGGAAAGTAGGGTGTTGCGAACACTGACATAGAGAGGGTCGAGGTTCGCAAGGAGAACATCCTTGTAATAGTTGTCGGATATGGGTTCACCCAGTGCGATGAGCTGGTCACGAATTTCGGTGACCTTGTCGACGTACTTTTCCACGGGCAGGGACGTGTCGTGGGTTACAGTGTGAAACGCGGTATGGAGAGAAACGCGACGCGACCAGGTGGAAGCCTCGAATTTGGCTTTCAGCTTGGCATAGAGGGCTGAGCCAGAGGTGATGCCTTTAGCAAGTGAGCGAAGATCTTTGGACATGCGAGCCCAAATGATCGTCATAGCAGCCTTGTCCCTCCTATCCCAGGCAGCGGCAGCAAGGGCCTCTGTGGGTTTGGGGGTTTTGCCATCGACGATTCCAGCAGATTCCCCATCAGCATTGAAGACGATGAGAATCTCGTCCTTGAAATTGTGCCAATTGTCAGAAGTGAGTTCTTCGACAGTCTGGGCCAGAGTAAGAAGGGAGAATGAAGTAGTCATGATTAAAAAGAAGCTGAGAAGTGGCCAAAAGAAGATGTCGAAAGGCGGGGGTAAGGTGGAGGTGATGACGTGGCGATTGGTGAGGGTGTTTTAGTGCTCAGAATAGACTCGTAGCGAAGGTGTAGACGCGGGGGCCAATAACCTGTTAAAATGGGACTCCTAGAGGACTCGAACGGCTCGGACAAACCCGCAGATGAGGGGGAACGCTAAGATTGCAGATCCAGTACATGATGTTTGTACGTATTAGATATCAGTAGCGAAGTCATCGAGCAGTACGAAAGCGGACGATTTCCAACAGGACCAATGGGTTGCACATAAATAAATTTCTGAACAGAGGGACATGCAGATAGCCAAATAGGCTCTCTGTTGTTCGTGTGGCAGCATGTATCAATTAGATTCTCAGTAATTATTCCGAATTGGCCCTAATCCCCTCAGGAAACACTACAAACTCAAGCATGACTGAGTCTAAGTAGTCAAGGATCAGTAGTACTGATGAATTTGCATCTACAGCACAGCCTGGTCGGAATAATTTATAAGATGTGATATGACTCTGGGTATCAATGTTTTCACAACCACCTCCCAGCCAGAATTGAACCATGGGAATCTGGTAATGCCACACGAGTCAATCGGCGCACCATACCTAGGCTTGCATGACATGATTAAAATAATACTGTGTAGTGCCAATTCAATTGTAGCTTACCAGTAGAACTGCAATAATTTGCAAGAACCAGATCAAGATTTGACCTGTTGGTCTCAGTAGAATGTAAGTTGAAATCCGAGGGTTTGTCCTTTGAATTCCAACACTTCGATGGTTTGGCGGTCAACATTGTTTAAGAATTACTCAGATCCGACTCTCTTGGACCACAGAGTCGCGTAAGAGTTGTGAGGCATCTCTAAACTTGGTATGGACCAATCCTGAGAATGTGAGTCCCGATTAACCTTTCCACGCAAGCTGCAGGGTCAGCTTTCAGTGGTGATATTTCTGATCCCTTGGAATGATTAGCAGCAATTTCCCGAAATATATTTTCCGCCTGATTTTCCAACGGTGGTTGGAACATGATTTACAAAGAAGTCAGAAAATGGGATGCTTTGGCGGCAATAGGTATTCACCACATGGTTTAAGCTATTTGTAGGTTGCATACAGGCTTGACATTCCGAATTTCGAGTCGGATCTTTCTGTAAACACTTGAATTGGGGGTAGGGAGTGTTGGTTAAACAGGTCGATGCAGCACGTCAATTGCCGTGTCAACCTGCACCTATTGAGTGATTTTCTGCTCACCCTGGCTACAGGCCAACTATTTTGGACTACCTCACTCAAATGCTTTTCAATTCAATTTCAGGCTCAACCCCTTGCATGTTCTTATGTAAGTCAACTAATTTCAAACAAGATTCTCAGTCTACCAAAGTCCCGGAACAACTGAAGGTGCATATGCTTAAACCAAGATGTGAAGCAGATCTATACCCTGGCGACCTCACTATTTTCGGACCATGGGCACAAAAAGTAGTGGCTACTTCTGGTTGAGTAGAATGGTTTAGAAATTGGAGACCATTCACAGTAAAGAACCATCATGTGAGCTTGCTGATATAGAGTTCAGGCAGAACAGTTCAACCTGGAGCATACACTGATTAATTGTTGAAGGGATTCGAGAATCTCGTCGTTCTGACTATCCCAATGTTTTTGAACATAAAACGGCTGCATCGGGCAGCAAGGCGAGTCAAAGTTTAGTCATGTAATGCCGAATTCCAGTGTGGCTTAAGCATGGCTTAGGCAATACCTGACCACATTTTGGTATTCGATATCTAGGTTCTAAAAGATGTATTAGAGTTATTAGACCTTGCCTGAAGTGGTTTTGAGGCAAGGGGAACAATATACGAGGCCCTACAGGCGGCGCGGCAGTGCCGCGTCAATCGCGCGTCACGCCGCGTCAAAATCTCCAGTCCCGCAGTTGTGCATATCAACAACTCTACGTGGCCTAGTGTTTGCATGATATTCAAGGATCATACCACGTGCACAAGTTGGGGTTGGGAAGAGAATATCAACAAAATAAAGAGGATCCCAGTAGAAAATCTGTGCATTGTTTACATACATAGCTTCCGCTGTAGGCTTTACAGCGCCTGCTTTAGCTTTAGACTTTTTGTTGCTGCAGAACATAAATATATTGGCTTTTTGTAGCACCCAGAATGAGTTATGCATATTGTAATGCTTGTCAGGATGTTCCAAAAATTTGTCATAGGTTGTCTTGCGATGTTTCATGGTTGGAAAATCATCATCCTGATTCTCACCACCGTCATCTTCATCTCCTTGACCATCACCCATAAGCCCAAGTGGATCATCAATATCATCATCATCTGAGTGACAATCAATTATCTGGTTTGGATCTGACTCAGGGACAACATATTCTATCCTGGGACATAGGTCAGGGACCAGAGCTGGAGTTGAAGCAACAGATTCCTGCACAGAAAGATTTGGGGCTTTTCCGAGACCATACTCTTGTAAAGTTCTCTGATGTAACTGGCCCAGAATGTCGGAAATTTGTAATATTCGCTATAAGGGGCTATAAGGCCTTATATGTAAGGCCGTAAGAGGATTTGATCTTATAAGGCGGTCCAAGAGGACTGATAATGGCCAAGATTCCAGGATTTTTCATAATAACCCCATAATTGCTCTTCCCACCTCTGGTATGGATGCCTTACAAGGCCTGGCAAGGCCCTCCAAGATTTGTGCCACCTCACAAGGGTTTTGTGAGGGGCGTCGGCATCTTATGATGGCATCACAAGGCCGTGTAAGCCGATCATCTTATAAGGGAAGGATCGAATTTCCGACAAAGTTGAGGTCTGTAAAGAAACCTGTATACATGGAACTGTAGAAGGACCCTGTAAACGCCCCTATTGTAAGGGCAACCTCATGGCCCGAGCGTACTCAAGAGCCTGACGAGGGGGATCCGAAGTTATATATAAATAGAGCTAAAGTACACAAGGTACGAACCTGGCGAGGGGGATCCGAAGAGAAGAAACTCTGAGGATTCCCACGCCAGGCCGTGGGTATATCTACCAACTAGCCAGGAGCACGTGACTACGGTGATCCGGTGGTCCAGAGGGTTCCGGGGGTGCGCGACCGGAGGGATCGGCAGAGGTCGCGGGCCTTGTCGCAAGCTGAGTGCCAGGCGGGGTCGGAGTGACGATCGGAGGGAGGATGGGGAGGGTGCCGGAGGGTGCCGGAACCGGAGGTTCCGGGAGCGGGCCGGCGCAGAGCGGGGGTTCCCCTGACACCTATAACTTCAATTCTTGTCAATCAGAATTTCAAATAAACGTACAGGGGGGCTACTATATGGTCTGTGTTTTGCTGCATCAGGAGGGCGACCAAGATCTTTTCTCAGTTTTGACCTGCATCTATTTGTCTGGATTGAGGACGGCCTCTCCGGGCCTGTAATGATTCTGCATGTTGTGTGAGGTTGAATATCTCAGTGAATTGGAAAATGTACCTGTGCTGCTGTGAACAAAGGGTGTCGGAGGAAAGTTTGTGCTACTCGACCCGGTGTATTCCAAATCTAGACTGGAGGCATATAAATTAGACATTGAATATATAGTTAAGGTCCCCACCACCAGCCGAAGCCACAGGTAGGTAGGGAACTGAAATTCAAGTCATTTTGGTATCAAAAAAAGCCAAGAACAACATACTGAATTGATGTTGACTGAGTTGGACAGTGAGGTTAGAACCTGTGCCAACTGTTCCCATTTAGCCTGTTCCCCCCCCTCAGATATCAATGTTACGTATGTGAAACAAGGGACAGAAATTAGAATCTTGACTTTGAGTCTCTGATCTTGCACTGATAAGGCCGCATCGGCCTATGAGGACTCGGACTGGCCAGAGGCAATAAAGGCTGTGTTGAGGAGCAGAGCCTTGGATCTATGTCTCCATACTCCTCAAAGTAATCTGTTGGAGAGTCTGTGGCGTGTATGGTGGTATTGGGAAAGACGGCACTCTCGTTATTAGATTGATCGAATTTTGATGGGTTATTTGGCCAGATCCCGCGAAGCAGACAGCTTCGGAACAGCATAAGCTGGGATACAATACAATTGAACTTTCTCTTTTCCTCCTTTTTCCTTTTTTCCCCCTTAAAATTTTTGTGTAATTATTTTGGGCACCCACAAACACTGTAACTGAGCCTTGGTGCAGCCTGTTAACAGGGTCATTCACAGTAGCCCTTTTTCTGCTCCTTTTTCCTTCCTTTTTGGTATTCCCATCGTTTTTCGCTCGGTTTTTTTTTCCCTTTGCAGTTTAGCGATGTAAAAAGGTGTGAAAAGGGAAAAGAAACCATGTATAAGTGCAAAACCCACGGAAAACTAGTGAAAAAGGAGGAGAAAAAGGGAAGAAAAAAGGGCTACTGTGAAACCCCACATGCAAACTCCCGTTTTTTCCGCCCTTTTTGCTTCCCTTTTTTCATCTTGTAGCAGATACTACGGCTCTGGGGCTCACAACCCACTTTCTGAAGGTACCTTTCAAACATGTGTGGTCCCAATAAGTCCAAGGGAGTGTAAATTCAATATATGTAATTTATTTATTGGTGTAATTGACAAAAAGGACTGGTGAGCAGAAAGGAACAGAAAAAGGGAGACAAAAAGGGCAGGAAAAAGGGAACTGTGAACAACCCTAATGCTGTTATTCATAAGAAGCTCATAAAGTGATGCGCCATCTCTTCAACACATCCACGGAGTTGAGCATCTATACAAGAGTTTGAATTGCGTGGACGACTAAAACCCGAGAGAAGACCAATCCCCGCACTACTCGTCCAGCAACTCAAACCATTCTGTGGATAATAAGCACAATCCCGTGCCGTTGCGAAGAAAATAAAAATACTTCGCTTCAACATCACCCTCTCCGCCAACCCCGGCACCACACACTCACACATGGAATCCTTTACTACCCCGTCTGTCTGCATCATCGTGCCCTGCAAAATATCATATGTCACCTTCTCACTCTGCCGATACTTCTGCATCTTCAACATCCTCGCGGGCCGATTAAACAACCCCAAATCCCTCTCGGGCTGTACCAGCAGCAGCGGGCTATTCACGTCCGCGCCCATTCCCATCTCCCGTCCGATGGAGCTGCTTCCCCCCAGCGGATCGCGGGGAGCCGTTCCCTCGTACAGGTCTGCATATTTCCAGATGCATTTGTTTTCCACTTTTACGATGCAGGATTTGAGGGAGTCGACGGTGGCGGGTGGGGTAATGTGTGCGCGCTCGATGCGGCCGAGGGCGGTGTGGACGGAGTCGAACGCGGCGGATGAGCTGGTCTCGCCGTCACGGTTGTAGAGACGGTAGTAAACTGCCCGTAGCTGGTTAAATCGTGTGTGCGAGTTGAGATAGAAAGCACACCGTATCTGTCGAGTGGAATCTCGCGACTCGCAAAGTCTTCGACTTTTGGTCGCGCCTTTCTCTCCTCAACGCTGAGCTCCTCGAGGAAAACAATCGCAAGCGGGTTGTCAGAGCTCGCGCCGTGCCTCCCACCACCCGTCAACTCAACCGCTGCGTCGTCTCTCATCGGCTCCGAGTCGTACATGCTCGCGTAGATCTGCGTCCCGCTTGTTGAGGTGATGGATTGGTAGGGACTGGGTGGACTAGGACTGGATTGGTATGAGCTGGATCCGTACGAGTATGTACTGGACCTGTAGTCGGATGGAGATGTGGTAGACGATGGGGACGCGAGACTAGTACTGTCCGCCCGAAGAACAGAAGATCGTCGAACAAGTTTCCCATTGGGTGATGGCACTGAACCGAAAAGTCGACTGAGTCTTCGCGTTCCGGATAGTGATGTACGAGACGACACCGATGACGGCGCCGAGGGCAAAGATCGGGACGATGGCGACACCAGCTGCGCCTTCGGGGATTCCTCCACCGAGATCGTTCGGTCGGGAAGCCCTTCCGCAGCTAGGATTCGGCGTTTCAGCATGCTCGCAAGATGCGGTGGCGGCACTGAGCGTGCGAGTATGCGACCGACGAAGGGGTCTGGGCGGCTGGCTGCTGCTTTGACGGGGACCGCGCCACTCGGCGTGTATATGCGATAATGGACTGCATCGACCGCTTCAGCGATAAGGATCAAAGACTGAGAATTTGCCTCGTACCGGCGTAGTCGGGGGCGGTGACCAGCGAAAGCGGGGGCGGGGCGGGCAACGGCGGCAATGGCGCGGATCTGTAGGACGGAGGCGAAGAGACCGTGCGCGTTGACACCGAGTTGGCCAACGACCCAGAACGTATACTGAACGGAACCTCAGATCTGTAGGATGGAGCCGACGAGCCTGTGTGGGACATGAGAGCTGTGGTGGGAGAGAACAAGCGCACGCTGATATGAATCCAGCACGCGGCTTCGCTCGATCAAGAAGTCGACAGTAGCAGGGCGGGAATATACATGTGGAGCTAGATTTGATCGGAGTCAATGTCCTAGATTAAGACAGCGCTATTAACGGTAAGGCCGCCGATCCGGTGGAAAAGGGAGTTGTTGGCACCTCCTCGTCTCACAGGTCGGACTCCATTTCCAAGAGTACCCCAGTCCATTGCCTGCATTTCCCGATTTTTATTTTCTATCTTTAAACTAAACCGGAGCTCAATATTGAATCTTGAGATGAGCTGTCATTGCAGACTCTACAATGGGAATGTCAGAGGATGTATCTGGATGGAGGAAAAAAACAAATGACACCCGTACTATGCCATCGGGAGGAATTGGAAGATCATGGACGGACAGGAGCGCGGGGAGAGCCCGGAATGGATGAAAATGGTTGATTTGTGAGGGCACCGAAGTAGAATCGGATTTAGTGGAGAATAAAACGAGGAATGGAGAGTTTTACCAATTTACCCCGACAGAAAAAGAAAAGACCTCCAGAGATACACTGTGACCCCGAACCCGAATCGAACGAGGATTTCTGGATACGTGGACAGAAATTGGCAAAAGGCAGCAGATACGGACGTACGCCATGGGGTTGGAGATGAGGTGCGAGTATCGCGGCCTCGTCCGAAAGTGAATTTATGCGACTCGGAGGCGGAATTATGTGAGGTCAAATGTGTATCTGATAGCTAGAAATCAGCGGCAATCTGCAAGTGCATACCCAGCTAAGTACTGCAGAGAGAGAGAAAGCACCCCAGAAATCGAGTGGGGAAAGAAGTAGGATCATCGGTTCAACAGTTGAAAGGAAGGGGTCCGAGAAGAAAGATGCCGAAATGCATAGCCAGCGAAAGGCAGGATGGGGAATGGGAGGTCGGGGTTCACTATAGATGGCACGAAAAAGATGGGGGTGTGCATTGAAATCGGGGAGAAGCGTTAGGCGAGGTTGTCGTTGCGAGCACCGAGAATCGACGCAAGCGACGGTGTCAGCGAACGCGGCGGCCAGAATGGTCGTTGTACTTGGGTGGTTTGTCATAGGAGGCGTTTCTCGGAGATCGGGTACGCCGAAATACTCTACCGAAGCGTCGCATTGGCCTCAGTGGCTCGAAGAAGGTGGTGGTTTTGAGCAAGCAGCAGCCCGGATCACACTCCGATCACACGGCGGCAATTGATCCGCCGAATTGATGCCGCGGCTCCGAGTCTCCTTGTGTGTATCTCTACATGTGAATTCTCTACATCTGCTCCGCATCCTTCCAGCCTCGCACGCGGCCGTCTGTGATTCAGATAAACGAATATCCCCATTTCGTATTCTTCGAGGTGGACCTACCACTGGTCAGCGACGGCTTCTCCGTTGTGGGTATATGAAACTTTTATGTTACAGTGAATACGAGGATACTCACCGTCAGTGTTCGAAGGCGGTGACCGCGGGTTCCCTGCAAGGGAGATAGGTGTGAATTCAACTGGATGACATATGCGTCGTTATCCTCGTTGTCACCTCGGCTTCACCTCAGCTTGGAAGCTCGTCAATTTTCTCATTGGGGATGGCATAACCTGCAAGAAATACCAGACTCTGGAGTCCCAAAGTCTCAGTTGCAGTACCACTCGTGGTCCCATTTGAGTTCACCTCTCAGGCTCTCACGTTTCCCATTATACATTCACTATACACTCTGGTGACCGACTCTCACTGCGGCCTGACTTGTCCCTCCAATTTTCCCCGGCTTACGGAGTCACCGATAGTATGTGCGCACGCACGGGAATGTCGCCGGAAAGCAGGCACGAAAAACTGTAGTATTGGGCAGTTTCGTGATTTCCTAAATATGGGATGACTGAGTATTATACCGGTACTTTTTTTGAGGTGCGTCGCGTCGCCTCTATAATCATAATGTTATCTCAACGTGCGATGAAGTTTGTCTGCCACAAATAAACGCCGTTAGTAACGGACACATTAGAGCGTCAAGAATAATAGCTACTTTGCGATACAATCATTGGAGCCATCCAATGGCTGATCCGTGTTGCCTCATCTGGTGGCTCCCCCCCATGAAAATACCCGTGGATGGCTGTCGGAGTCATTGGGAATAGATTTAGCGCGGTGGAGCCATCGGGTCGGGCAAGGCAAATCAGCCATTGGGTGGCTTTGATTATGGCGGTCCAGATGCACATTTTATTCCGCCCTAAATATCAGTGATTTCGGAGTTCCCGCCCTCTTTTGGAGCCTTCCATGCTAAAATGATGATAATCAGTGAGATTGTTTTGCGGGGAAATTAGTGATTTTTGCAAGATATATTTAGGTTTCGTCCCTTGTACGGAGTCGACGCTAGCTTTTATAGTCTCACCCTAAACTTTTTATTCTACCCAGCAATAAATAAAAGACCAGAGAGTCTGGCGGTAAACGGGATGACACTGCGCAAATCTTGAGCGGAATTAGCCGACGGGTTGCCCCGCTTAGCGGAGTTTGAATTTGGCTGGGCGGGCTTGGACGGCTTGGCTTGTGGCTTGGCTTGGCTTGAACTTACACCAAGCTTTTCCATTGAAAATAAGTCATTGATATCCAGTGCCCAAGGCCTCCCTGCTGTTCCCGCCACCGACACCATCTCCGCATCGCCTCTCTCCCTGGAAGGGCTGCATGCCGGGTTCTGTCCGACGGGTATCCCAGTCAACTTGTTGGTCAAAGGTGCGCTTAGCCAGTCTGAAATATATTCATGGCCATTCTAGTTACCTCCGTTTGTATTTACATCCTGTTGCTATGCTGGTCAAAGGTACACTTAGCCAGTTGGAACTATATTCATGGCCTTTCTAGTTACCTCTGTTTATCTTTTCATCCTGTTGCTATGCTGGGCTCTGGTGATACAAGAGTATGCACATCCCAATCAATGTACATAATCCATCATAAAATTGATGAGAAATTACTCCTTGCTTCCTCCCTCTATCTGCACCCTTGAGTTCTGAGCCAACTTGTTGTGCACAATGGGTTCTGCATTTCTGTGATATCATCCTACTCTACCTGTGCTACGAGATGTCAATATGACCTTGGGACCACTCGGTCCCCACTTAGACCATCTTTTACTTCTTCAGTAGTCACGACTCGGCCCCACAACCTGCAAATTCCGTTTTCCGTCCGTCTGCCGCGGTTGTCCTGGGTTGGCGTCTATATATGGAGGGGGAAGCTCCTGGATAGAAGACGACGATGAAACACTCGTCGGAGGCGCCGACGTGCTCGGCCCCGCCGTCGCCGTCATGGTAATATGCGACTCCGAATCATGGGTCATGTGCATCGAGGGTGCATCCGCTCCGACGGGCATATGCGCATAGCGGCCGTCCCAGCTTCCAGGAGACGCAACCGTGTAGCACATTTCACCCTTGGGCGTCTCGGGCGCGGGTCCCGATATCGAGCCATCTCGCGTCATCGCGGAAAATGACGAATTGAGAGGAGGCGTCTGCGCGCCCGGGGTGGAGTGCGATACTGGCCGCGCAGGCGCCACCTCGGACCCCGACCACTCCAACTCGCGATTGCGCCTGCGGCGGGCGCATAGGAAGATGGCAGCCAACGCCAGAAGGAGCACTACCCCACCAACAGATCCGCCAATGATCGCGATGGTTTTCCGGGAGATGCCGCTGTGCGCCGCTGGAGAAACCGACGGCGAATTGACGGGGCTGGAACCCGTGGCTGGACCGGAGCTGCTGGATAGCCCGTTGCACGTCATGTCTGTTGAGCCACTCGTTTGGACAGTGGGGCCATCTGTAGCCCAGCGGCCAGTGCTGAAACATCAAGTCAGCGATAGTAGGGAAAATAGAGAAGGACGCACGAGTCGCTGACGGCAGCTTTAGCGGATACAGCATCAATACAGGGGAAATTGGAGTAATAAGAGAATGCGAACCTAGGAGCTGGGACCCTGGCGGCGACTGGTTAAGATAGTTGAATACCGAGTCATTTGGCCCTGTGCCAAGACGGAACATGAAATTCATTCAGCACTTGGACGAGCGAAAAGCGGGTGCATTGCTCACCGAGCGTAACATTCACCACATCTGCCGAGTTGCTGGGTGCGAGGGTGACCTTGTACGGCGGCGTCCCACCTTGAATCGAGAGCTGCCAACCGTCGCAAGTTGAAAGCGTGGATCCGGAAGTGAGATTCGAGGTGATCGTAAAGGCTGGGTGCGAGTCGGACGGAATGCATTGTGTCGTCGAGCCGCCTGTCAAACTTGTGTCAGAAAAAAGAGCTAGCGGCCAGGGGCTGGAGAATGAGAGGACATGCCGACGATGGTGTAGACCCCGGTGTCGATACCTCCTGACGTCCCCAGCGAGTCTACAACGCCGAGAAGGAGCAACGTGCCTGTCGTGCCACCGATCCAAGGCACCCAATTATTGAGCAAAACGAATTTCGTGAAAACGTTGTAGACGCACCGACGGGAAACGCGACCGTCCACTCCAAGGCACTTGCATCCGTCCCAATGAGGGACGTCATGGGCGTCCCGCTCACCGGGAAGGCCATCATGTAATATGGCGGAACGCCCGTGCTCTGCTGTGACCCTGAAAAGACGCCGAGGGGGATGGTCGCGCATGCAGCGAGGTTCGAACCAGTGTTCTGGACAGAGAGACACCGGGCGGAGCCTTTGCATTAGCGAAGTAGAGGCAGATGCCCTGAGTGAGTACGCACCGAGCCCGTGAAGCCCCAATTGTATGTCTGGATGTCTGCTCGCGGTGGCAGCAGACCGCTGCCTGCGCCTGCTGCGCCGATGCCGGCGCCACTGGCCAGCGTCGTTGCGACCCACGAAAACAAGAGGCTGGGGCGAAGAGACATCGAGGAGCGGACGAAACACAAGGCTAGACGCTGAGGCCTCAATCTTCTAACTTTGCTCTTTTTTTATTTTTTATTTTAGTGTTTTTCCCCATTCGGCGACCCAGCACAATGGTCGGAAACCGCGCGCCGCGAATAAACTTGACAGTACCCGAGTAACTAAGACTGAGATTTACGCAAGCCCCCCCACTATTGTAGCCGGGTACCAGCATACAGCACATAGTCAATTGCTGTCCAGCGGTGAAATGAGCTTGAACAAAGCGCCAAAATCCCCGTCAGTACCGAAGTTGGGAACCTCTCGGGTCCGGTGAATGTGACGGTTGACCATGTCTGATTTCGCGCGGTATTATCGGCACCGTATCTGACCCCTCGATTGATTAAATCACCTGCCCTTTTGACTCAATTCTGGAAATCTGAGGCGCGTTGTGATGTACTCCGACTTCACGTCAGAAGTACCGCAAAAGCGCCCGCCGACATCCCCAGCGCCTCCGGGGGCGCTTCTTCTGACATGCTTCAGGGGAAATTATGATACAAGCACATGAAGTACATTCTGAAAAGGGACGGTCAGGGTAGCCCCCGTACGTATCCCACCCGTTGATAACCACCTACATATTCTGAGTTGGACCGTGGTCAATCTTGAAGCAATAACGCCGGCTTCTGGACAAGAAACTCTTGCAACCAAACTTCATCGAACAGTAGCATCTTGATTCCATTTAACCCTGCGAAACGTTCGGTGTGGGAAGGGCGCCTAAGTACTGTGGCGTCGCTACCACACACCAATAAACGCTCCGGTGGAGATTGAGTACATCTATCTTCAAGGTAGAGTCAGACGCCCGCGATTGCCAAAGCGCTAACCCTCGAGCGCTGGCCGCTGACAGCTAATTGTTACGTGTGTGCGAGATGCGAACGAGCGCCCGTAGAGTCGGCACGATGGGGTAAAGCCGCGGTGAAGAGAATCCGTACGTGTTCCCGGCAGGTTAGAGACATAGACGGCAGCGAGAATAAATCATGTTCAATGACAGGTCCTACCAGCATGGTGGATGTTGGGATCTGAAACCGTGTGAATTGTAGGTATGTACAAGCAGTTCATCGACTCTTGTTTACTGCGTGGACTTCAAGGCAAATAAATGCGAGCGCAGAGGGTCCGGGAGTCGTTGCACGAGCTGCCACTGGTCTCAGGACATCGGCAGAAAGTTCCTTTGATTCCGTACGTATCACGTATACCTACGTATTTTGCCCGTACCGTACCGCCCTCGAGCGCTCTTTTTGCCCACCGTCCGTATCCGAATACATGTCCATATCCACGTATTTGGTCACGTACCGTATACGGTACGTACGGTGCACTGCGATTCCCTAGCGAGCTCGAGTCGAGGCGCATGTGGAGAGCGGCGGGAGTGCGGACCGAGAGAAGACATCGTTGACGTTGGCAGATGATCGTGATCGGCGCTTGCATCTACTTCCCCGATCAATCCCCGATTCGTTCTTCCCATCGAACTGAGCCAGCAGTTATCTCACCCCGACTCCAGGATTTCAAAAAGCAAAACCAGAAAATCTCAATCTACGGACCACAAGGTGGGCCGAAGTACATAGCCACGTTCAACAGGAAATCCCCCCCGTTCCTCGCTTATATCCAATGACAGTCTCGTCGGCAACGCGGGACAGATATGCCATTTACTGGCCGCCACATCCTCCGCCACCATTCATTTGGAATTTATTGTCGCCGGTGTTACGTTCAGGCACCTCTGATTCATTGAGTACTGTTTCCACACGCACGCAGGAGAAAGTCTCGAGAAAGTTAAGTCCCATTCAAAATATTCTCCCACCAAACAACATTGAGATAAAGTGCCTGTGAAAGCTCGAATTTTTCTGCGTAATCTTGGATCATTTGAATGGCGATGGACACCCAAGTACCTATACAATGGGCTCTATTATTGTCCGTTCAACTGCACCCATGTCTCACCATACGCGTCGGGAGCTGTCCCAATTCAATCTCCCTCTTTATAAAATTGCGTTGTCCGAAGCCTTCAAACTCCGCCAGGAGATCACCGCGGTTTGGCGCCGCACGACGTGGAACACATAGACTGCCACGACGACGGCGACGAATCTACGGGCTTCGCCACGTTGAAAGGCTTTTGATATTAAAGGCGCGAACTCTCACCTTTAGCAATGGGACGAAAAATAATTTGCCCATCCCTGGCGGCTCTCACTGAGTCTCTGTGGTTCCGTTCCACAAGAGTCAGCACAGTGACACTGATCATGTTCAAGACTCGGGCGAAGTGCCGGGGGCGCTTCGCGCCCCCGGCGCGCTCTTGTTCTATTTAAGGTTACGACGGCGCCAATGTCATTGCCTGTGGAATTGATTTTTACTCCGGGCATAACTTAGCTGTCCCTTGACAAGATAACCATCTTTGTTTCCACCGCAACTTCTACCCGAAACGCCATGGGTGAGAATCGTGCTGTAAAATATGCGGCGATTCACGGCGTCCAAGTCAGCATCCGAAATCCTACATCCAAGTGGTCAACTGCGCGAGGTTGTTCATGTTTTTCTGTCAGGTGGAAACCTTGCTCAAAATACCGTCAAATCATATTCCCTTTGAAGCTCAAGAACAAGTGGAACCGTTAGCGAATCCATCTATTCCGCACTCGTCTCACTGCTGTGCTTACCCCTCAAATAGTTGGCCTTGTATATGCTCTGATCCTATCGGCCCTGCTAACGGTATATGGGGTGTTGATATATCAATCCGCCAGTGCTGTCCCAGATGTGTCGATTCTTCAATCATTGTAAGTAAGTACCAGACCTCCCTAATGCAGCTAAAGCCGAAAAATCAGTGAACTTGTATGTAAATTGAAGAAATATTCTCCCAAATATTCTCTTCTCCAGTAGACATGAGTGGTTCTGGTGAAACTCCAATTTAAAGTACCTGTCTACCCCCCCAAAGCTAAATATTTCAACTTTCACCGCTTCAGCAGCAGAACGGCTTCGCCGCGCACGTATAACGTTTGTTTACGTGTTATTTACATTCCGTGTTTCGGTTCAAAAATGTGAGATTTTAATGAGCAGGCTCGTCCCAGTGAACAGCCTGGATGGCTATATGTGTATGCACAAAGCGTTAGAACTGATCTAGGAGTCTGACCACTGTTTGTCGGTGACCATTCTGTGACTGGGTGTTATTTCCGTCCAAGGTCACGTATCGCACGTCGCGGTGATCCCGCAGATAATTTTTCATCTTTCTGCGTCGGATCAGCGTCCAACATCTGGAGCCGAGATTACCCACCCGCGGGACACGAGGGAAATTCTCAGGGAGTAAGCGCCCAATGATAAGGCTAAGTTATGTGGTTTGCGATGTTCCCCGGCGTTCGTTATTCGGACCGTTCCGTGTAATACTACCTACCTACCTACCTACCTACCTACCCCGATCTCCTGGAGCAAAGAACCGCTTCGCGAAAAATGCTCAGGCAGGCTCAGGCAGTAGGTGATGTTACCCCATCAGCCGCTCTCGCTGGCAGTATAGTGCTCTCCCAGCTCTTCTCTTCTGTACATGAAATTAAACCAGGATCTATCTTCGCTCGCTTTCCTGTATATTATCTCTTCTTCCTTCGTCTTTCAAGAACGTTAACTCTCTTTCACACCTCGGCTTGTGCGTTATCTGTCGACCCACGTCCCTTCTCTCGTCTGTCCGCGAATATCCGCGCCCTGCCTCCTGATCCATGCCAAACGTCGCTCGACCCTGGCTAACAACTGACAATGTGCTACTCGGATCGGCTCCTTCTTCCGAATGTCCCGCCCCATCCCTCGGCTCGGCTCCCCTTCCGACCCCGCTACATAACTCCACACTCAAGTTATCCGCGCCATCCCAGTTCTGGTGAGTTCCTGTTTCATGTCGCCCAACGCCCCATGGGAGCCTCTCTCACTCCAACGCCCACAAGGCTTGATGATGGACGGGTGTTCACCCTCCACCATCCCTCCGCCCATCCGCCGCGAGCCCCGTTCGACTCGAGGTCGCGGTATTGGAGGCGAATGAGTGTTTTTTTACCCCTTGTTTAATTTCCGTTCCTCTCTTAATTGGACTCCCTCGCTGCCTCCAACCCCCGAGGAACTCACCCCATTCCTGTTCTGGCGATGCAGCTCTTCAACTCAAGACCCCTTCATCCAAAAATGCCTCGTGAATGGACCCAATGGCGGAACCCCGTATGCCCTTTATGTACGAAAATCCGTGGCCAGAGGTCCAGCTGTTGGACTCGGCGTGGGTCGTGCGTGGGCTGTCGATTTTAATGGTCACAAGGTAAGCCGTGCCGCCCTCCGTCTACCCCATGATGATATTTTCTTTTACGTTTCCTTCGCACAGCTTTCAATCTACATGCAACATAGAAAATATTAACTATTCGTATTCCAAGCTTCCAATCGTTTAACAAGACCCGATGGTGGTGGTCCACATCTGCGATTAGTATTGTGGTTGGTACCTAACATTCGAAGCGGAAGACCCCGTTCGACTCGGGATCGGGTTGGCCTTTATTCTCGTTCTCTTCATTTTTTTAGGAATGGCTTGGGGTGCGGGTGGATGACGGGGACTCTGAAGTAGGATGGCGAGATGATGAACGCAGCGCAACTCTAAATGGAAACGGCATGAAATTCAGTTAGTCGCCGATTTCCCGTTGCCACAACGCACACCGTCAAACAGGAATATATGTAAGCTTTACTAAGAGCCGTTCTTCGTGAGAGGGCACCGGGTTCGCATCAGGAACGGAAAACAAAAGTCTGCAGGACATTGCACATGCCGTCGGGAGGAGTCGAACTCTCGTAACGCCCCAAACTTCAATGGTATTTGTAACAGCGAGAGAGACCAACCATTGGTCAACAACGACTTTCCGCATAGGAACGGGTGCGGGTGTATGAGGTGGACGCTAAGAGTGGTTACGGAAGGATACGGAATTCCAGCCGAGAATGGAATCCTGCGGCTCGCGTGAAGAGGAGCTGCTGTAAATTAAGTAAGTAAGGAATGGGTAGGGAATGAAGAGAGTGTAGTTTACCTGATTGCGTTCCATGGACCGCACACGATATGTACCATTCACCCAAAAATCCTGGAAGTGTAGAACCTTTCGATGATGGACGGACAGGAGCGCGGATGTTGATCCGAAAGCCGGGAATGGATGAAACATGGTAGGTTTAAGGGCACCCAAGTAGATTCAGATGGGATAATATGAGGAGTGGAGGGCGCGACTTACCCCGATGGAAAAAAAACGACGGACAGGTAATGCAGAAACCCGACCCCGGATCGAACGAGGATCTTCTGCGTACGTCCACGGAAGTTCGTAATAGACAGCAGATGCGGCCGTCCGCCATCAGGTTTGTGATGAAGGTATGGCTGCCTTATATGACAGTCAGTTTATGCGAGGTCAAATGTGCCGTTGCCGCGTCATGCCCGAGATCTTGAAATGAGACTGAGAGATTGCAGGTGTATGCTCAGTTAAGTAGGAACGCCGGGCCCTGGTGGAGAGAGAAAAAATTCAGCCCAAAGATCGAGTCATGGAAGAATATTATCTGTTTGAGAAGCAGAAGGAAGGAAGGTATCGCGGAAAGAAAGACGCAGCAAAGTCAAGGAGGGAAAGTCGGGAGGAGCTCAGGGATCACTAGAGACGGCACAAAGAGAGAGTGCATGCGGGGGTGTGCATTGATATCGGGGAGAAGCGGAATAAAGCGGCTCGGTCAGTGTCGCTGAGCACCGAGCGGCAAGAATCGCCGCAAGTGGCCGCAAGCGACGGCTTCAGGGAACGCAGCGGTCAGAAGGTCCTCGTACTGGGGCGGATGGCCGTCGGATGCGATGCTAAGAGATCGGGTACGCCGAAATACTGGATCGTAGCGTCGCATTCGCCTCAGTGGCTCGGAGATGTGTTCTGAGCAAGGAGCAGCCCGGATCACACTCCGATCAGACGCCGTCAATTGATCCGTAACATTGACGACGCGACTCCGAGTCTCCTTGGTCCCAAACTCTCATGTGGGCCGTCTAGATTTCTACAATCCGCGCTGATGTATTCAAGCACCTGGAATCTCGACATCTGCTCCGCATCCTTCTACCTAGGCTGGATCTCCGAACTCTCGCACACGGCTCTGGAATTGAAAATTCTGGATCTCCTCCTTCGATCCTTATATCAACGACCGCCGTGGGTCTATTTCGATGCCTCTCGGCTACCTCCCCAGTGTTCGCCCTAAGGGCCTTAAATCGGGTTGGCCGGCTCCTTAAGGCCTTAATAAGGTTAAGGCCTTAATCTTAAGGGCCTTTAAGGCCTTCGATTAAAAAATTCCCACGGTATTTGGCACAGCCGAAATATCAGAATTAGCCTATGTCAACCTACTGTATGTACTCCTCATCTCATCTACCAACAACTCCATCAGAATCTCCTCCTCCTCCTCCATCATATGTCCCCCAGTTTCCGAGTACGGGGCTTCTCTGCCCCTCCGGATAGGCCTGGTTTTTCCCCAGTGGAAACATTGCTCCAGCAAGATGGTAGTTGATAGTCACATCGGCCAAAAAAAATGGAAATTTACAAATGGTACACGTGATAATTTAAGACCTTATTAAGGTCGGGACACTGGGCCGAAAAATTTTAAGGCCTTAATTAAGGCCTTAATTAAGACCTTAAGGGTTAAGGCCTTAGGCCTTAGGGCGAACACTGTACCTCCCAGCTCTGAATCAACTATACGCCTGTTTCAATCTTGCTCTGCCGTTGCATATCGCCCCCTCTCACCCTCTTCGGAGGATAGTCTTTCCGGTCAACCCCTCGGCTTTTTTTGGTTCCGTACCGCTTTTCTTGCCTGTGTATTAATTTTCAAGGCAGGTTTGTTGTACTCCAACGTTCTGATGTATCTGCCATTTGCTTGGCAGCTGCGTTGCGAATGTCATGCAAAAAAATTTCCCAATACACCAACTGGTCTTTGATCTACTCATTTCTCATTTTCCTGTGCGCCTTGTTCACTTTATGCGTTACAAATCAACTACGTGAACACCATATTATTTGGCATGGATCCAAGGCCGTTACATATTCGATATCTCCCGATTCACGCGATGCGTACCCTCGGATACACGCTTCCTATTTCAATTTCCAGTTCAATCGAACAGTTGCCGGCTTACTGCCTTTGCCTAAGAGTTCAAAACTTTAATGTAATCAGTTTTCCACCCCGCGGACAATGGCCACCGAGATTACAACCGCATCCTCAGTTTCCGTGTTGAAATTCGCGAGGGAACACTAAACATCCAGATCAAAGACTCAACTAATTCATATACAGACGTATGGCCAGTAATCAGTACATTCAGAGCCATAACCGGATGATTTCACAACTTCTTGTCCTTCTTCTTTGTCAACTCGTCCAAAAAGTGACCAGCGGTACCTCCAAGGCCTGCGGCGACGGCACAAACGCCAGGCCCGAGTCCCACAACTCCAGCCGATTGCAGGCCAGCGAATACACTACCCGCAGCAACATTGCCAATGCCTGCCTGCATTCCAGCCGCAGCACTGCCTATAGACGTTTCAGAGAACGCATCAGAAAGCAAGGAGTATAATGATCCTCACCGGCAGCGACGCCACCCGGAGTGAAGCCAAGCGCACCGAGTACCAAAGGAGGCGCCACAAGTCCAACAGCAATTCCGCCTCCAATGAACGCCGCTTTACGCTTGACGTCGGGGTCAAGGGAGGCGATGTGCTGCTGGACGTCTGCGGCGACCTTCGCTGTACCGACAGCAGCCTGGTTTGCGAGCGCAGCGGCGGTGTCGAGATGCTCCTGAGGGATATGGACAGACTTGATTGCATTGAATACATTGGTGGCGTGCGGTGCGAGGGCCGCGCCGGCAGCGACTAGCTTCATGAGCTTGGAATCCGAGGTCTATGCGCTTATGGTGGCGTACCTGCAGCACCCGCTGACGCCTGGCCAACTGCCTCAGCTGCACGCTTCGCAGCATTGACTTGCTCCTCTGATATTTGAACCGATTTGGCGGCATTGAGCGCATTGTTGACGTGCGGGGAGACTGCCGCTGGAAGTCATTGATCAAGATGAGGCGCACGCAGGGGTACTGATCGAATGGAATCACTCACCGGCTGCCTGTGTGCCCAGAGCGGATGCCTGACATGCCGCGTCAGTGGCTAGCTTCCACAATCCGTTCATACTTTACAAGCAGGTGGTAGAGGAAGAGCGCCACCCGTGGCTGAGTGCTTACGTTTCTAGCGTCTTTCGTGGGAAAATTGCCGCACTATCAGCGCTCGCGGCAAGGCTCGCGGTAATCTATAGTATTCTATGGGTCCTTCGTACCTGGATGTCCCTTGATACAGGGGCACCCACTACGGGGAAATTCTAAAGTCAAATAGGTTATTGAGGAGCTTGTGATTTGCATGTAATTGATGTATTATCTCGTTCTCGTTAGGCTCTCCTCAGGCTCGCCAAATGCCTACAAAATAAAGTGTGTTGAATTGTCTCTAGGGCACTCATCACAGTCTGGATATCATTGTAGGCGTAAGAATGTTGACCAGAAAACTCAACACTCGGGGGAAGTCACATCAAGGCCAACAGGACCACTGTGTATTCTGAAAGTGAGTGGGCAAATGCACAGGTAGACGACAACAAAAGAGTAAACACCAAGTAGGAACTAGTGCACATAAGCGGTCGTCTGTCCCCAAACCGGGGCCAGGTCATTCGTCCCTCCGCACTGTTCACAGTCTGAGATGTCCACAGGGATATTGTCGCTAGAGATGTGTGTAAGCTCTTGAATGTTTTGGGACACCATTTGAGCAATTACCCAGTGTTTCTGATGACAGAATTGGGAGTGCCAAATGAACCGCCAGGAACATCAAGGCCGATGAGAGCCTGGGGCGGCGGCTTGTTCGGGATGGCGACAGCGAGGACCTGGAAGAAGATTATTAACATAGGGACAGACAGATCTCTGTTGGGACTCTACATACAATGAGCACGGAAGTGATGACGACACTCAGCTTCGAGAGCATGATTCTTTGAGGATGCTTGGAGTATGTGAGAGTTTGTTCCAGTGAGGAATGAAGAGGGAGCTGAGCCAAGATTTATACCTCGACGTTCAAACAGTGACACTCCAGGAACACCTGCTAACACAAGCCCGATACAGCGTGGGCAATGTTTGTTTAAAATTGGGTTAAACATGCGAGCTGCGCTAGCTCAGTGTACTTATCTATCAAGGTCCTGATCACCACCAGTGAGTGATGTGGTTCTAGAGACTATGTCATGCTCCTATAACAGCATAGATCAGGGCCTCGATAGTAGAGCCGCAATTTGACTACTAACCCAATTGCTATCTCCGCTGCTATAGGAGGATGATTAGTCTCTAAGAACCATCACAACCTTGATAAATTACCGGTGTATTATCAATGCCCTGGTCATTACTCATGATCAGACTCAAAGCAACTCGTGAGCAAGGAAGCTGAGGTTCCCACAACGAATTGAGAGAAAATAGTTACATATAAATAAGACCAGCAATTCCCATTCACGACCCGACCCCGAATCGAACGGGTTTCTTCTGCATGTACAGTCACTACTATTATCCCGTTACCTATCACAGATGCGGACCTCCGCCGTCGGGTCTTGCATGCTATCAAAGAATCCGCGGCTTGAACCGGCATTTACGCCCATGGTGATTAGTGAATTCAGCCATGAAACCCATCCACTGGGTGGGGACTGAAGTCAATGAAATATATTGTCAGGATGGTATATATGAATTCCAGGGTCGCCCACGCATTACACAGTACAATAAAAATGTACATGTCTATATCAAAAAGCTTCGGAAACTAGCAGCACGACCTGACCCCGATTCGAACGGGGTTCTTCTGCATTTACAGTTCGACCTAACCTATATACTGTAGATGCGGGCATCTGCACTCGAGTCTGGTGGAATGTGCTTTGGGATGCGTGTTGGCTGAGAACCTGAGTTGAATGAAAAGCGCGGTAAAGAGGCATTGATGCTAAATTCACACTGAGGTACCAGCATTGTCAAAAAGGGGAGAAGAGACTCGGAAATTGATGTGTACCCAGCAGCGCATCAGGCAGGTTTCCCGGCTTTGAATTTTCAACGGCCAACACAATTATTATCCTCGATTATTGACGCGTATAGGCTTAAATACTAGCCTTCGCAGGCAATCTGAAACCGCAAGAAAATTAGAAACCTCTCTTAGTATACACTTTCAAACCTCACTCACCTGTCGCGAACTCAAAACTATACCACAATTCTCTTCCATAAGGCTGTCGGGAGGAATCGAACCTCCGTGCGTCTCGGAACATGGTCGATGTACCATACAGGATGAGAAGGACCAAGAGCTTTCTCAATGGAAATGGGTGTGGGTGGATGACCGGGAGTTTGAAGTAGGATGGTAAAAAGTAGGATCATAAGATGAACACAATGCAACCCCAGCAGGAAATTCAGTTCGCCACCAAGTCCCGTTGCCTCACTGCACATCCTCAAGCGGGAGTGACATGGCCGCTTTACTGAGATCTTGGTGTGCGGATCCGGGTTCGCATCAGGAACGAGTAAAACGTACGGATACTGGAACATGGCGTTGGGAGGAATCGAACCCCCGCATCTCTCGTAACACACCACAGTGGAATTGTAACCGCGAGAGTGAGACCTGCCCTTGGTCAACCAGTAACCATATTAGGATTGTTTAAACAATGAGCGTCTCAACGTGACACCGTGTTTAAGCATTGTTCTGATCAACAACAGGACTGACTGCCCAACACGAGAGGCTGGCAGAACAGTTTCAGTCAACTGCCTTTGAACACTCGTTTAAACGGGGTGTTTGGAACGCTGTTGAACTGGAACCCTGTTGAAATAATCAGTGTTTGAACTGCCGTGGAAATTCACTAAAAATGCATCTTACGTGGATCGAACCAAAGACCATCTGTACCCCACATAGGCACCAACACAACTGCCAACTGCGCCAACCCGAACATGGCAACAGGATGCAGATCTTGTGCACATGCCGTGAGATGTCGCCGCAGTAGAGCTAAAAGAACGTGAAAAGTAAGGTTGTATGCCTTAGTCAAGCGTTTAATCAAAACACAGGCATAGCATAAAACAATTCAAGGACTTCGTACACATATTTAACAACCAAAAGCAATATTCGGGCTAGAGTATATAATGGCCTTGAGGAACTCTGTATTGGAGAGTTCGGCAATGCGGTTTTCAAGGTCTGGAGAATTTGAGAATAGTTGACCTAGGAATTTGGATCGTAGTTCAACCAGCTTGCCAAGTGACTTGCAGGTGATTAAAGCATGCTCCGGGGGTTCAATCTCAGTCTTACTGAGCCTGCAAAGCCATTCGAGCTGAGATACGGGTTGATATGCATGGTCAATGTAACACAGAATTTCCACGGCTAACTGGTGAGTCAACAGCAAGATTGAGGTTAGTACCTCGCGATGTGTCTGTGTCTTCACCATTGTTAAGTAATGCCGCATTTTGGAAGTAATCTGAGTTGGCACCTTGTCCTTTTGATGTTTGAGCTGGCCGTGAAGCAGGTAAAGCTTGTCTGATGAATCACTGATCCCAAACCGGCCCAGATCTCGGTTACTGCAGCAGATTTCCAAGATGTCTTTGAAAGGAGACTGAATCCACCAAAGGTGCTCTCACCGCAGTTTGACTCTGACCAGCGCAAAATTAATAAACTTTTGGCCAGCGTGATCCCAGAGAAGACCGAAGACTCAACGCTGGAAGGTTTCCTCTCCCAGAAATGGTCTGAAGAGGATATGGGGTGTCTCAAAGATCATCTGCACAAGCACTCACTAGGCAGTTCAGCTGGGGAAGATCACACATCCTATGTGGAACTCCTAGAAATACCAGACAAAGATCCTGTATACCTGTGCAATTCATATGTCTCCCAGAATGATGCACTGACAGTATGGTTCATGACAGCATTAATGGGATCCTTAAACACCTGAAGCCGCATGATAACCTGGATAGCTACAGATTAATTGCTCTTCAAACCTGCTTCCTGAAAGGACGTACCATGCTGATTCACTGGAGAATCCACCACTGATCCGTGGCACAAGGCCTAATTCTGCCCTGGAAAAATAGATCCAGACCGGGTCATCGAACAAACAAGAACCCTTTCATCCTTCAATGCCTCAAAGAATGGGTGAGGGCCAATGGAAATACCTTGTATGTGGCCGTGGTTGACACGTTGAATGCCTTCCTGTCGACAGATCAACCAACAGTAGGGTTGAAATTATTCTGACTTGGGATGGGTGGTGCACTTTTTGACTGGCTTTGCATGTTATACTGGTGAATGGCATACTATGTAAAGCATAGAGACATGCAATCCAAAGAGTTCAAGGCTTACATCACCAGATATCCCGCCTCATCTATCATGTGGAACTTATTCCTTGCTGATCTCGCTATGATGCCGGACATGAATGATGATATCTTTCTGGCTGCAGTTTGCATTTTTCTTTTGGCCCAGGCAGATGATCTACTCATCATATCATTATCTTCTTGTGGTCTCCAAGCAAAGCTTTTTACACTGGAGAAGTGCCAGGTGGGCTCACAACTTTATCCTGATCAACTTGATTAAAACAATTATCTTTGATTTTTGGGAAAGCTCAAATGCCGCTCCCTCTCTTTAGATGCCATCTTCTGTGGCACTTGGACCAAAGCTCTTGAGCAATCTGGATGAGCGTGCATTGCAATCACATGTCGAGTTCAGCAACCGGGAAACCACCGGCACACAACTTTTTTCACTGCTAAACCAGGACCCCTGAGAATACCGCAACGAGGTAGGATTCTATGGCGGTCCGGATGCACATTTATTCCCGCCCCGCAAACATACCTTTTTTGGTATCCCCGCGCGCGATTTTGACGTTTTGATCCCGTCAACATATTTTGCGCGGACGGCATGTTCCGCCCCGCGCGATTTTGGCCCCGCGCGCGCGAAAATCCGAACTTCCGCGCGCGCGCGCAAACCTTTCTTTGGCAATCCCCCACAAAAAAATCAGTTGATGAGCAAAGGGTCTGAGACTAAATTCGGGATAAGTAAGGTACGTGATCAAGAGTCAGTAAATGGTATTTAGTGTTGCTCGGGTTGCCAGTGGGCTTGGGCTTATTAATAAGCCCCGGCCTGGTTGATTTCGTTGATTTTTTCTCTCAATTGGCATGAGGCCTTCAATCAGTTGGGAAGTGTTCTACTGAACTCAGGGCACATCTTCGACCTTCAAAACTCCTTTCAACTCCATCAGTGAATGGTATTACAGGAAGGTACCAAATGATGGTCGTGTTGAAAATGCAATCTACACTAGTAACGGAGTGCATGGATATGACCGTAACGTGAAGAATCAAGGGCTGATCAGGGAAGCCATCTGGCGTCGCTGTTGAACTGCGTGACCATTCAACTTTATTGGTAAATCCTGTCATTCATCAGTTTTTTGTCACCCTTGGCCTCCTTCCTTGTCACCCACTCCCTCCTGCTACATCTCCCATTCAATACCCACTCTCGTCATTCAATGGGCTTCAATCACATGTATCTCAATTTCATATTTTCTCCTAATAACTACACAATTCATGCCCTCTGCCGATAATTGCATCATCTGCCTCTCACCTTACTCTAATACCTTTAGTGTTGTCCTGGATTGGGCTCAAGCTCAAGCCCGACCCAAACCCAGGCTTCCAGGTCCGACCCAGATCCGACCCGAGGCGGGCACAAGTCGGATTTAGAGGTGACTGAGAATTTCTCATGCCCATGACCCGAGCCTCTCTGGGTGTTATAATTGCTCAAATCATGAGTTCAAATATGATTTTCAAGGAACCAGATAGAGGAGTAGCTGTTTCTTCTCACAAAACCTGGCTGGCTTCTGATACTCGTTCTATCTTGAGGTAGTATGGAAGACTCCGCTCCTTTGATGGAGTTGAAATACCAGTTAAAAAGGAGTTCTGAACATCTAAGATGTGCCCTGAGTCCAATAGGACACTTCCCAACTGATTGAAAGCCTCATGTCAGTTCAGAGAAAAACCAACCAGGCCGCCCGAACAGCACTAAATACCATTCACACACACTCTTAATCACGTACCTTGCCTATCCCGAATTTAATCTCAGACCTTTGCTCATCAAGTTAATTTTTACGGGGGACCATCAAAGAAAATTTGCACGCGCGCGTGCCGAAGTTCGGTTTTGCGCGCGCGCGGGGCCAAAATCGCGCGGGGCGGAACATGCCGTCCGCGCAAAACATGTTGACGTGATCGAACTGCCAAAATCGCGCGCGGGGACGCCAAAAAAGGCAAATTTGCGGGGCGGGGTCAAAAGTTTGCGGGGCGGGAATAAATGTGCATCCGGACCGCCATAGGATTCAACAGTCCAGACAAAATTTTTGAAAATTGACTCGAGCTATGATACAAAATTGGTCTGGACTGTCCTGACCTCGGATTCTTAGTCCAGACAGGAAATTTTGGCCACAGGTAGGTTGGATACAGAGTCTGGACAAGATGTTTGATGGTCATTGTTCGACTTGAGTCAACTTGATTACCTGCGTTGCAATCAAAACCACTACGCAATCATGGGCCAAGTGAGTGGCCCAGAACCCATTGTCTGTCTTGATCAGGTAGCGCGAGGGTATGGGGCCACCAAGCGGCACAGAATATTATTCATTTTCCAAACCACCTTTTCTATCAATTTGTGCATCTACCGTCGGGATCAATTCTGGTTCGGTACCTGACACTGTCAATCTCACCCATACGATGGCGGAAGTGTCGCAGAAGATGGCAATCCTGTTTAACAGACTCTGAGATGACCATTTGGAGCTGGTGCAGATGGTCGCGAGCTTGAATACTGTTCAAAAGAGGGGGAAGGGTAATATTAATCTACTGGACATCAAGGAGGATGACGGTGTTGATGAATACCATTGTAGACAATCCTTAGGAATTTTACCGATTTTTTTTGGGGAATTTATAGAATTTTTTGATTTTTGACCTTTGAGGTGTAGTCCGGACAAAAAATCCGAAATTCTCAACGGTGTGAGGTCTAGTCCGGACAAAATTTTTGACCTCGTTCACTTGTATAGTCCAGACAAAAATTTCAAAATCTGGAATCTGGAATCCTACCTCCTGGCGGTATTCTCAGGGGTCCTGGGGCGGGTCATCCTCAAGCGGTGTTACCTTGTTTTGTTTCGGGTCTCCGCACGTCCTTCAGCCCAGCCGTTGTTTCCGAATTATAGCTCGAAGGAAGCCGGGTTGGCCCCCTTCCAGCGTGTCATCGGGATTATTTGACATCTCTGCATCAGCCGTCCTAGATTAGGGCTACATGTAGCAGAGCAGGACCCGATGGCGGAGGACCGCATCCGTGATTTGTATGACGAAGGTATCGTTCTATCAGCGGATTACCCCCGTTCGACTCGGGGTCGGGTCTTGCGTCCATTTTACCTCTACTTCATCCTATGTAACATTCGATTCTGACCTACTATCATAGTAAAACTCTGTCTACTCGCCGCACTCGTCTAGATTCTCATCATGTTTGTGAGCTATCATTTCAACTCCCCCTGCCTCCGGATAATGCCTCTCATATTCCAGCCTCGACCTCTCTCGAGAAGACCCGACGGTGAGGACCGCATCCGCACTCTGTTTGGGATTTTGCTTCAGTCCAAGCGGAATACCCCCCGTTCGACTCGGGGTAGTGCTGTGGGCAGAATAGTCTGGGAGCCAATTCGCCGGGCAGATTGGCAGGGCAGAATTCGGCAGAATTCGGCAGAATCGGCACATCATTTTTATGCATTTTCTCAATAAATACAGCTAAAATTCGTATTTTCTGTCGCATGGGGTCCTCGATCCAATCACCCGCACCCATGCCCCCAATAATATGTGTATCATCATCTGCTGCGGCAGATTCCCTGTGTTCGACACGCTCCAGGTCGGCAAAATCAACAAGTTCGCTGTTGATGGTTGATCCGGTGCGTTGGCGGCAGGCTCTTCATCCTGTACAGTTTTTGTCAACTCTTAGTAGGCAATCTCAACTGGGTTTTTGGTCTTTTTGTCCTCGCCATCAAGCGGAGAATTCATGTTATTGGATTCTCGAGATCCTTGGCAAGGTCTGCATATGTAGGTTCCAAGAGTGGATTGTGTATGCATATGGTTGTGTCAGTCATAAGGAAGGGGGGGAGGAAAGAAATTGGTGGCACAGGTTGACTAATTAAGCAATACACGATACATTTCGATGTACGAACAATGGGAAATTAAAAATTGCCGCGTCGTTAACTCCCACCTGACCGTGAACTCGGCAAAATTCTGCCAGATTCTGCCACGCCCTGCCCAATTGAGCCATTCTGCCTGCCGTTCTGCCATTCTGCCGGGCAGAACGGCAGCATTCTGCCAACAGCATTAACTCGGGGTCGGGTCATAATTGTTCTGCCGAAAGGTTTTTGTCTGAGTTTTGCGCCCTCCACCCTTGCTTATTGCCGTTCATTACTTCTATTATCAACGTCTCCGAGGAAGAAGATCTTTGGCGTCCATTTCGAGATCGCGGCGAACGTGATTGAGTAGGTACATAACTCCTTGAAATAGGGCCATCTCAGATACTCCCGATCCTGCCGCAGTACCTGAGTCTTATATAAGAATAACCCGGCTGCATCTACACCATGTCTAATTCAAATGTAATAGAACGGAGCGTCGCGGAGTAAAAGAATGTGCCCGTAACAATATGACCCGACCCCGAGTCGAACGGGATAGTCTGCTCTGTTTACACAGTTGAAACGAACATAGATTGGCAGATGCGGCCTTCCGCCGTCGGGTCTGTGTGAGGCTACATGAACGGGATTCATACTTGTGCATGGGATGAAATTGAAGTGTAATAAAAGCAGATTTGGGTGGTAACTTGTGGATAGAGGGCAGGAATAGCCCGTATAACTTTGGACGTGCCGAGGTGCACAGCATAAGCGGAGAAGTGCATAAATTGATCCTGCGCAGCCCACCAAGCTAGACCAGATATAAAAAAAACACCATGGCGGCTCATGACCCAACCTCGAATCGAACGGAGGAATTCTGCTTGTGACTTCGGTCTAGTGCTATGAGTTGCAGATGCGGACCTCCGCCATCGAGTCGGTCTGAGGATAATTGTGAATGGGATACAAGAGGAACTTTGAGAAGTGGGTGATTTGCATCGCGCGGAGCGTGTTCACAGAGAGTCTATACGAGTCAGTTAACTCACCGATGAAAGATCGAAGCAAGTGGCCCGAGTGCTGGTCGTTACTTTCAAACCCCAGAAAAGAATCAGAGTGATAAAAGAAGAAAGGCGAGGAAACTGGAAATCCTGTACTGAATGCTCGCTTGAGAGCTGGTTGAATGAACCAACCTTATACAAAATGAATTCAAAATAACATAGACAAGGACCCTATGTCTTCAGGAAGATCCCCAATTCGAGGGGGTGCGCCACAAATAAACGATGGATGAAAAATTCATTGCTCTCCAATTAGGCTGTCGGGAGGATTCGAACCTCCACGTTCATCGTATACAGTGTGGCAGTACACAGCTTTTCTGAAACGAGGGCGCCCCGCGCCGCGTGTCTAGTGCAAAATGAGGGAACTTGAATCAGTCGATCAAAAAGAAATGCGCATAACTTAATAGTTGCGGGACCGCCGAATAAAGACGTTGAGCGGCGGCGAGTCGCTGGCGACGTGACCAGTCGCACGAAGCGTGTGTCGTATATCCGCACAGTAGAGCGCTGCCGGGTCTTGGACAGGGTGACTTGGAGCGGGGCGTCGAGCAGAGATACCCGAGACTCGAGTGTATTATGCGCGGACCGGCAAAGTCGGTCCGGTCCATCGGCTCTCGTCGGATTTCTCGGCTCTTACCATGACGTCCAGTAAACAAAGGTACTCGTTCACCGGCATCCATTGGATCACCCCACCCCATTCAACGGCGTTCAGCGAACGCGCTGATCCTCAGCGGACAGGTGTTTTTTGGTCATGAGCCAATGAGTTAGCACCATGTTCACAACGTTCGGTGGACACCACTGCACATTGCATCAAAATATTTATACATTCTTGTCACTGTAAATCCCTCTCAGCATTGAACTCCACTGGATTTCCAGTCATGTCTACAGAATGGTTCGATTGAATCCAGCAGATAGTTGGTGCATGTCTGACACTGAAGTGAGAATCCATTGGAATCTAGTGGATAACTGGAGTAAGTTCACCGGACATTCAGTGAAAGTGCATCGGATATCTGTTGGATAATGCCGTACGTCGTTGGAATCCAGCGGATAGTTGGTGCATGTCCGACAGAAATTTGCCAAAATACACTGGAGTTCATTGAGAATCCGTTGGAAACGATTGGATACCTGGAGTATGTTCGCGAGACATGCAATACAAGTACACTGAATTTCATTGAGAATCCAGTGAACGTCCAGCTGAATCCACTGGACAGACAAGATGTTTTTAGAGAAAATTACATGAAGAGAGCAAAAATTATTCTGTGCTTCCAGCCATATCCCAGAATTCCGGTCAAACCAGCCATGATGGTGCATCAGGAAAACCGCAGCCGAGATGTACCTATGAGCACTATGAGGCCCTATGCAGCACTGCATAGTCTTGCATAGTGCCTCATAAATACATTACAGCCAAAGGTTGCTGCATAGTACTGCATAGTACGACACAGACATTTTGGTTTTCCTGATGGCCTGAAGACTGCGTGTGGATACCGGAAAAAAATGGTGGCCAGTGGCCATGTGCATTGGTGAAGCAAACCGCCTAATTATAATTTCATCAACATGTACGTACATTGGACGTCGATGGACGAGCCATCGACGTCCGATGAAATTCAGTGGAAAGGGGCTGCTGTTTAGCGGCCATCACCGACGGCCGATATCTAATCGTTTTGATCATCGGATCACAGCGGCAGCCGTCGCAGGACGCCGGTGAACGTTGTCCGCCGGCGTCCTTTGTAAGTCCGGGCATATAACTCAGACTCGAGACGGATGGCAAGAAGGCGGAGCGGACAGGGCCGGGTCATCATGATGCCTCTGATTGGGATCGACCAATCGTGGCCCTCAGATCACCCAGCCATCAAACTATGAACGTCCTGTCCCGAACTCTCGTGTCCTTCTGTGCTTCTGCCTGAGTCCCTCCTCGGTCGAGTACTTTCCTCGAACATCCTAGTATCTAGACCTATGGCTTCTGGTGGCATCCTGCCTTGCACTCTGGAGTCTACCCTTGGGCCGGGCTTGATGGCTCCTTAGTTTCCTCTCAGTTTCCTCGGAGTCTCAGCACTCATTGTCACCTCCCTGCTTTATTCTAGCGTTCAACTCTGATCTCTCCTTCGTAAGTAGCAAAGCTTGGCTATACTTTCAAAAACCTTCCCCTCAACTATGGCGAGGGTACTACCTCTCTTCAAGTGACTCGTCCGCCTCATCATCCCTACCCCAGCCGCTATTACTCATCTGCATGCTGATCGGCGTAGTTCACAATCCCTGGGCACTACGCCCCGTTCTCCTCGGCGTCGGTTCATGGGTCGGAAACTCTGCGGTTTTCACCTCCAGGACTGCTGGATCCGGTTCCCCTTCAATGCTCACGCGTCCTCGGTATAACACCTCTGAAAATTCCGCTCCAGCAGCCCTTACAGAGACCCGCTGGTTAGGACCGCATCCGCCCTCTTACTGTGTACAGATTTCACACTTTTTGGCAGCGGATGATCCCATTCGAATCGGGGTCGGGTCATAGCTGGAATGTGCGATTTTTTCTTCTTAGTTTTGCACCCTCCGCCGTACCTAAAATTAATTCTAAGGGAGCCCGTCAAGCTAGACAAAATAAAAAGACCAATCATCTGTATGACCCGACCCCGAATCGAAAGGGGTCTTCTGCAGGCAAATCGGAGCACAATATAGATTGCAGATGCAGCCTTCCGCCATGGAGTCTGTCCGATGTTAACCGTGAGTGGGATACCAGAGGAATTTTAAGATCTGGGTTGATTTAAATCAGTGCGGAGCGCGGCCGCTGAGGATCTAGATGAGCAAGGTATTTTTTCCATCCAATGAATGACGCCAGGCGGCTGAGCACCAGCGGTACCTATGGTTCCGAATAACAGGGAAAGATGCGGACAAAAGGAAATCTACACGATTCATGGAGGAGTGACCCGACCCCCTGTCAAACGGGGGAATTCTGCTTTACCTGAATAGGGAGCGCTCATTGTGCGCAGATGCGGCCGTCCGCTATCGGGTCGTCAATAGGTTGCAAGAGGAGTTGTTGAATTTACCCAGAATACGAGGAGAGGCCGAATATGCAAAATTCACAAATTCGCGGTCGGCTCTACTCCAATAGTGTAAGGGTGAGACTAGTTCCTGTTAAAGAATGAAGGCACTGCTGCAAAATCCAAAGAGGCAGTGAGAAATATTGGCAGCAATAATCTTCGGCGGATGTAACTCATCGGAAGAAGAAAAAAGAGACGAGCACCGACATAGGCCGTCGGGAGGACTCGAACCTCCACGCTCCTCGTGAATTTTCGCGGCCCCGATGGTCTATCTTTCGAGGGGGACCTACCACCGGTCAGCGAAGGCTTTGTTGCTATGCGTATATGCAGCTTGTAAGTCGCAGTGAATGCCAAGATGGATGCATACTTATTGTCAGTGTTTGAAAGCGGCGTCCGCGGTTTGTCAGCGAGGGAGACAGACTCCAATTGGGAGACTAACCATCGTAAAGGTGTGCAAGCGAGTCCTACCACGGATAGTTTCGCTGCACGCAATTGAGTTTTCAGAAATCAAAATGTATTCGGTTTATGGGCCCACCTACGCATCCGTCATTTTAGTTGCCCTCTTTCCAGAACACGGTAAAATATCAGATTGTTCGTCCCATATATTTAAAATCACTCACCTCGGGAGTAAAAAAACAACCGCTCGCAACGTATGCCATCGGGAGGAATCGAACCTCCGTAGCGCTCGTACCCTGTCATTTACTCCATCAGAAAATAACGAGAGGGGCTTACCACTGGCCAACGACGGCATTCCGAGTAGGATGGGTGGGCCTGTACGAAGGTAGACTGCACCGCGTGTATGCAAATCACTTACGTACGCGCGGCGAGCCGGAGAAGAGAGACGAAGAGAATTGGCGAGGCGAAATGAGCTGAGTCGCCGCAATTCGATCGACAGAGAGATGGCGGGTGCGCCGGAAATACTCATGCGGTATATGTACGTGTCCGCGGATCGCTTCCGAATTCCTGTCCGGGGAAGCCGACCAGGTTTAGGCAGTCCCGAGGGGAACTTGAAGTTTGAACTCTCGGAAAAGTAAACGTGCGAGAGGCGTCGTGTGAGTCGTAAGAAGTCGTATATCGAAATCGGATGTACGGGATAAGAATGGGGCGTGCAGAGGCCATTGAAGGCGCCGTTCGGCGGACAGGAAGCGCGGGGAGAACACTGACACGTCCGACAGAGCACTCGATGCAAACAATCTATTTGTCATTTTCAAGAACACGATTTCCCCGATGGCCAACATAAGTCGATACTAAAAGCAAGATTCTCATGGGTCCTATCCAAACATTGCTCATTCTTGCGGCGCTCTCCGTCGCCCAGACATTCCCGTGATCCGGGCAACGCGATTTCAGGTAAAAAGTGATCATGGTGGAAAACCGGAGAACGCCGAGCGCGTGTCCGAGTCTGAGTCATGCCGAACTTTCGGCCTCCCCATTTGGGGTTACTGATTCCCAGGAAATTCGGCCTTTGGAAAGTCCGGCAAATAAGTCCGCCATCAGGTCCGGCGGCAAAGCGGCCAGACTTGTCGGAGTCTGAATCTGGAAATCACATGTTATGACACTTTCTCCTGAGTCCTCTTTCTCATTCTTTCCATGGCTCAGAGCCGCCAGATCCTTCCCAGTTGGAGGTGATCTGGATTGTATTTGATACAAATGTAATGATTGCTCGAGGCAAGAAATCGAGGGAGTGGAGAAATGTGTTGTGAATATTGTGTGATACAACAGCTTTCAGAACAGAAAGACGTCACGTAAAAATCGGCGTCTGGGGTACGGACACGTCCTCAAGGTCGTTTATGCTTTAGGCGTGTTGAAAAGCTGCGAAGAATGCATGGCACAGACTCCAGCAAGCGTGTCAGAGTTGTTGACAGTTATTATGCTGTACAGCCCGCACACCGATCAATTCAAACTCCGATGTCTTAGTTGACGTCAGAGGTCTGGCGATCACTTCCGCCGGACCTCTAAATTCCCGGACTTTCCATAGCCCAAATGCACTCCTGATTCCAAGAAATTTAGGGGCTACCAACCGCCTAACGGACGACGCCTATATCAAAGCGGCTCCGACCGTCGCGCGAGTGTTTTATGACCCTGCACTACCCTGAATTTGCGGCGGCCTTGTCTCAACTCATTGCTCACTGCGTCCGGTACTCGCCATCGATGGTATCCTGCCATTCCACAATGCTCGACGCTCAAACGCGAACTTGAAGGTTTGTAGTCCGATTTGACGGACCCACAGCTGCTTCTCCGCGGCGCAGCCACAAGCGAGGACAAGCGGCGTAACGACAACAATGATCCCTTGTGATTCCATCATAAAAGTAAATTGACGGCTTGCAAACAAATTTCAAGGACTGTGTTTTTGGTTGGTGCTTCCCGTTATATGCCCACCACCTATGATCCCCCATGGACGCCGCTGAGCTCGACAGCATCATCGTTGCGCTCCAAGATATCGTCGTTACCCGATGTGCGAGCGGTGAGCATCCTTCACTGAATCACTCATCAGCAAATTTGCGGAAGGCGGATCAGGGCTCATATCGGCTCACAATCAACGTCCGTCATCACAAGCTGATCAAACATGATAGCCGGCTGGTGAGCGCTCATTACCGCTTCAAAATAGCTTGCCACTTTGATCAGCGCTCGCCAGCGCTGGCGAGATTCACCAGAACTGGTCGTAGGCCCGTGCGATACTCATAAGGCTGGTCGCTGGCTGGCCAGATATTCATGAGGCGCACTGCCGCCTGGCAAGTTATTCATGATACTCATCACCAGCTGGCGCGATATTGATACGCCTGGTCGCAAGCTGGGTCGGGCCTTGTCCGCCGGTGCTCATCTAAAACGCGGGCTATTGCCCAATGCATTCCCGATTCATCCCGAGGAAAAATGTAGAACAAATGAATAAATTCGATAAATGGCTAGAATACGTCAAGACTAGGTTATGCGACCATGGCGCCTTCATCAAGCTTCATCCCCAGCGGCCACCCCATCGCCAGCGGCAGCGGCAGCGGCCGCTTCAGCCTGTGCAGCTGCAGCAGCCTCGGCCTCGGCCTCGGCCGCCACCGCCGCCGCTTCGGCTTCAGCACGGGCGAGGCGCTGCGCCCGAAGCTTGGCCATAGAGTTGACAGCGGTGGAGTTGGTGGAGGCGGACGACGCATGGTTAGGAAAGATTTGCCTGTAGTGTGATAAATCAGACCAGGGAAGGGGTGGATACAAAGCAGCACGCACTGGTTCCACCATTTCAGCAGAGCATCTGCATGCGCCCTCTCCGGGGTGCCTGGAAGTGGGGCCTCGAAGTAGTCGACAATGAAATTGTACATTTGAGGGTATGAGATGCCGTAGTACTCTGGTGTCCACTGACGAGCTGTTGTCAAGCCTTGATGTTCCTGTAAAGGGCGTCAATGAAAGAGCAAGAAGAGGAAATGGACACGCACTATAACACATACATAACCGATGGAGCGGCCGGTGACCTGGCCCTTCATGTGCAAGATCTCGCAGGGAGGCTTGCGGATGGCTTTGCCCGAGGTCCTAGGCCGCTTCTCGGGAGGGTTCTCGGCATGCTCCTTCGCGGAGGCGGGACCAGTGAAGATAGACTTATAACCCTGTGACGTGGCGATATCTGTTAGCTCGTTCTTGGCCATTGGCTCAGCACGCACCTTGACAAGATATCTGCTCTTCAAGAAACCGTTGTCCACGTCTTCGGGGTCGCCCTGGAAGCCCGAGTAGAAGAGACGAGCGTAGAAGCTCTCGTTTAGCTTGATGGTCGTGGAGTTGCCGCGAAGAGCGATGCGGATTCTAGGTGGCGGATGCTGAGTCAGCACATCCGAAAAAGGAAGCCACGCCAAAGCCAAACACGCACTCCTCGTCTGCGACGTCGTGCTCGATGGGAGCCAGCAGGCCAAGGCAATAATCGTTTTGCACCCCTCGCGTTTCACGGTCATCTGATAACAATGGCGCGTACTGTTTAATGGTCTTGCCGTCTTGGTCTATGATAGGTGGGGTGTGGTCGAAGACAGCGAGATCGGGCCGATCGCGTTCTTGGTTGATCCAGTTGCCCAGGGCTGCCGAAACTCTGCTGAAGTCGTCACTGCGAGAGTCGTTGGCACCCTTCTGGAGCTGTTGTGTGGAAGTTAGCAAGAACTGGGCTTTATACAACAACATACCGAGGCGTAGAACTCCACAAGCTCGTCAACACAGTCTTCGTTTTCGTACATCAGGAGTTTTTGCTGGATATTGGGGACGATACGCTTTATCTGAGCGTAGGCTGCGAGGTTCCGCTCCCCTCTGCAACATACAAAGATTTATCGAAGGTCAGGATAAAATATGGGCACAACTCACTCGTGTTCTCTTGCAAGTAGCTCTTCTGTTCTTCCGATAGATCCTTTGTGGACTCATCAAAGTCGACATCGTCCAAGGGCGCTAGTTGGTAGGCCTCCGCTTCCTGAATGATCGTGGCCACCTCGCCGAAGAGTGCCGCGACCATCCGAATACCGCGGCCCATTGCCTGGGTACTCGCACCTTTCCTAGAGAGAAGTGAGTGCATATTACTGGAAACATATGATACAGCACAGACTCAGCTTTGCGTGCCCTCTTCTTTTGCTGGATGTCATTGCTTGCCTTCAAGGCAAGGTATGCGGTCTTGTAGTCGCGGCCATCGCGTCCGCGGGAGGGGGAGGAGTGGCGGGGCGCGTTCGATGATCCTCGGCGTGTTGGTGAGCGTGAGCGTCGGGGCGGTGAACGAGAGCTTCGGCGCATTGGTGAGCGAGAGCTTCGGCGGGTTGGTGAGCGAGAGCTTCGACGCGCTGGGCTGGAGCTGCGGTGCCGTGTGCTACGAGAGTGGCTCCTGGATCGTGCACTGCGGGAGCGGTGACGTGAAGGCATATGGGCTGTAGGAAGGGTAGAGATGATGGGGGGAAAGGACAAGAGGTACGAACGTGACAAGTGGGCTTTTATATCTTCGCTCACCATCAAACAGTCAACAAACCAAGTGCGCCCCATGTGATCGTAACGCACATTTGAAAATTGCAAAGCGTGACTCGACTTGGCGCTGTGATAACGACGACAACCCGCCCCTCATCATTACCCTCGAGCCCTATGGGCTCTAGTAAATCCCCACGACGAAGAAGCACTTGTGGCTTTCCTTGAATTTTTCTCCTTCTATTTCTCATCTTTTGCATGGTCGACCTCTTTTGCGGTGCACCGGATTGCAAGACATCGGTCGGATCCTCCGGCGCCTTGACTCGACACCAGAACAACTGCGATAAATGGCGTGCCCATTTGCACCAACAAGTATTAGCCCGCCGAGAGAGGGCGGCAGCCGAGCCCCGTAAAAGTACTGCGGCGAAGCAGAGGAGGAAACCACCACCAGCGACCCTTCAGCAACGTAAGGAAAGAGCTGGGCCTTCCGTGCGTATTTATATTTATGGAATGAATGACCTTTACGGATTATCCTACTCAAATAGAAGCGCCTCGCATCTCCTGGGCCCTCTTCCACTCAAAATCCAGATTATGGCGATGGACCCAATCTCCCTGTGGCAGGGCCTTCCGTGCGTACATTTTTCCATGTAGTTAACGACGTGGATGCATTATTTTTGGGAAACAGAACTATTGCCCCCCTGAGTCTCCCGGGCCGCCCACTGGAGATTGGGATTATGGTCATGAAAAGGATTTCCCTATGGAGGATGCTGCCACCGATTTTCCCATCCACGATGAAAATGAGGACCTGCCGCCACTTCCGTCTCCGGATAGGCCGTCCCCTGTCGCTTCGCCCCCTCCTGCTGCGCCGGCAGGCAGACCGAAGCGAAGTATTCGTCTTCCTGGACGCTACAGGGATGTGCTCCCTGAAGCTCCACCCGCTGTCCCAGATTCCGAGTCCCCTCCCCCGGAGCGAGTGCTGCCTCGCGTGACTTTAATCGTCCGAGACACGTACAATACGGTGGCAAATACTTTTGGTTTATGGCGCAGTTACCTCCATCGCCCGTCGCACGATCCCGATTCGTTAATATCATTGGAGAACCTCACAAATCGGTTTAACCAGCCTCAGCTTCCACCGACCACTGCGGCAAAACCTGCTGTACCCCCCGGGCCGACGATGAATTGGTCGACATCCCTGATCATGAACTGGTTTAATAACGGCAATACGACGAAGTCCGAGGGTCAGCTCGATTCACTGGTCCGCGACGTTATCCTGGATCCGGATTTCGATCCCAACGAGCTCGTGGGATTCAATGCCGGCCGCGCCAACAAGCAAGCAGACGTGGATGCCAAGGCCGCGTTTCCGCTTCTTGCTGATTTCAAGGAAACCAGTGTTAACATCGAAGTGCCTTCGGGCACTGCTGCTGTTGCGCCGAAGACTTTCGCAGTACCCGGGCTCCACTACCGCAGTCTCGTTTCTGTGATCAAGTCGGCGTTCGCGGATCCGCTCTCGAAACATTTCCACTTTTCTCCATTCAAACTCTATCATAAGGCCCGTAGCAGCGCTGCCCAGATCCGGGTTTTCAGCGAGCTATACAACTCTGATGCATTTATTGCGGAGCATGACAACATCCAGCGTCGCGGGAAACTTCCTGCTGATGATCTTGGATGTAAACGCGAGAAGGTTATTGCGGCGCTGATGCTCTGGTCGGATTCAACGCACCTTGCCAACTTTGGCACCGCAAAACTGTGGCCCATTTATATGCTCTTCGGCAACCTTTCCAAGTACATTCGTATCTTGCCCAATTCAGGCGCGGAACATCACATCGCATATATTCCCTCGGTGAGTCTCTTAAAGCATTTCATCCAACGCAGACTCAATAGTACTGCGCACAGCTCCCAGACTCTATCCAGGACCAGATTTCCAAGTTCCACGCGAAATGGGCTACTCAGAAGAGCGACATTCTCACCCACTGCCGACGGGAGTTATTTCACGCTGTCTGGAAACACCTCCTCGATGACGAGTTTCTACATGCGTACACTTATGGGATCGTGATCAAGTGCGCGGATGGTGTCGAACGTCGCATCTACCCTCGTTTTTTCACATATTCTGCCGATTATCCAGAGAAGTGTGTTTATCCTGTTGCTAGCTACAATATATTAACGACCATAACCAGGGTTCTGCTGGCAACTATCCGTGACGGTGGACGTTGTCCTTGTCCGAGATGCCTCACTCCGAAATCTCAGTTACATATCATGGGATACGTTCGGGATCTCTCGGCCAGAGTCAGCAATATTCGCAAGTATCTGGTCTCCTCCATCCAAGCAGCACGCCGTCAAATCTATGTCCTCGGTCTGGGAATCAAATCGTCTAAAGTCGATGACTTGCTTGCGGAGACCTCGTCCGTTCCAACTCTGGTCAGTGTCCCCGATTTGTTGTGTCTCTCGTCATCCTGATCGCGACTGGCAGAATGCCTTTATGGAGCGTATCGGCAGTGACTTCAATCTTCACCAGATGCTGGTAGTTGACTTTATGCACGAGTTTGAGCTGGGGGTCTGGAAGAATCTGTTCATCCACCTTATCCGACTTCTATATGCCTTGCCCAACGGCAAAGAGCTTGTTACTGTGCTTGATTCTCGGTCAGTCATATATTTTGTATCGTAATTCGAATTTTATCGAGCGTTGATCAATTAGATATCGTCAAATGCCGCGGTTTGGGGCCGACACAATACGCCGATTCGCTACCAATGCATCCGAGATGAAGAAACTCGGTGCCCGAGACTTCGAAGATCTCCTCCAATGCGCCGTTGCGGCTTTTGATGGCCTTTTCCCACCCGAGCACAATGATCGGGTGCTGAAACTACTCTATCGGATGGCCGAATGGCATGCGGTCGCTAAGTTGCGAATGCACACAGATCCGACCCTCGAGCACCTGAAAAAATTGACCCCGGAGATCGGCCGGCTCATGCGAGATTTTAAGAATACGACATGCTCGCAGTACAAGACATTTGAACTGGCCCGCGAGACTGCTGCACGCGGGCGGCGTGAACAACGATTGGCTGCCTCTGCTGCAGCAGCCGCTGGCGCGGACCCTTCGGGCCAAGCGGGTGCCGCTGAGGCCAGCGCACCGACACCGGCGGCCAAACCGTCCAAAAAAGAGAAGACACTCAATCTCAATACTTATAAATGGCATGCATTGGGTGACTACGTTGCGACTATTCAACTCTTTGGTCCCAGTGATTCGTATTCGACACAACTGGTAAGTCTTTTCGCCTTGAAAACTGCGACGTTAACCAAACAGTGGGTGATAGGGTGAAAGTCTTCACCGGCTTGTGAAGCACTTGTACGCGGTGACCAATAAACGAAACCATACTGCACAAATCGGAGCCCGCTACATGCGTCTCGTGCGAGCAAGAACGGCCGCCCGAGCTTCGCAAAACAGACGGCATGGCCATCACGTCGGGTTTGGCCAGCAGGATCCGCTCGGCGCAACACCGCCGGACTGGCACCACCACACCAGCAATGCCCGGCGATATCCCATCGATCTCTTCAAATTCCCCGGACGGCCGGACGATCCTGCAATAGCGGTAAATCAGAAATCTCGTCTTCTTTTATCTGCTCATCTGATGATGCCGTAGGATTTCATTCCAAAACTTCAAGACCACCTTCTCGGGCGACTTCTAGGTCGAGATTTCGATGGCGACACGCACGATGAATTCACGCCGGCCGACCGTAACACTGTATTCATTATCAACAACAAGATCTACGCATCCAAAACGCTCCGGGTCAATTACACCACTTACGATGTCCGCCGAGACCAGGATACCCTCAACCCTCGTACTTCCGCATTCCTCATGGTCCGCTCACCTGAAACGGAGGCTGGCGCCCATCCGTACTGGTACTGCCAACTCCTCGGGGTATTCCGTGCAAGTGTATTTCGTGTTACTCAATCCGGGAGAACGGCAGCGAAGGAGATGGAATTCCTGTGGGTGAGATGGCTTGGTGTCGAACCAGGCTATCGCGCCGGCATCAAGAGGGCTAAGCTACCCAAAGTCGGCTTCGTTCCCGAGTCTGATCCCTATGCATTTGGGTTTCTAGATCCTGCGCAGGTTATCCGTGGTAGTCATCTCATCCCAGTTTTCTCTGGTGGGCGCACAAACGACCTTCTGGCTACCCGAGAGGTGACAGCTGCTCGCGACCCTGACGACTCCGATGATTGGACCAACTACTACGTTGATATGTGCGTGCTTTACTTCCGTCGCCGTTTCGTTTGACTTACCTCCAATAGATTTGTTGATCGTGATATGTTCATGCGCTACTTTGGCGGCGGAATTGGTCATTTGACTGTCCATGAGTCCCAAGCTGATGGACCAGATGAGGAGATGGCAGTGGACGAAGTCGACGGCGGTGACCGAGAGCCCGGCGACCAAGATTTTGATGACTCCGAGGACGGCTCGGAAAATGGTGACGGGGCAGATGAGTTGGAAGATGACGATAGCGAACAGGAAGAGGGTGATGAGGATGGACCCATAGATGAGGAGGAGTTTGGGCCGGAAGAGGAAGTACAGGATGACCTCGGTTTTGCCGACTTTTAGCTTACGTTGTGGCTGTGTGTTAATGCTTATATCGCCGCACTAGTTTTCGCAATAAACATGGGGGGTTCTATGGATGAATCTCTAAATATTCAGATATATAGAATGGATGTCGAAGTATCATACAGTGCAGAGAAACGAATAGAAACACAAGTATTATTATTTTAGGAGACCTTTACTATACTTAACTTTGTCGGCTTCAGAATATCATCTACATGGAGTCAGAGCTCTGTATTCTAGCAGAAGAGCACAGCCATGGTACGGAATCGATTATATCGCACTCACCCGCATACTATAATGAAACCCCCCATGCCGGACAAATTTTAAAAGGAAATGCCATACATTAACCGAACCAGATCAACTGAGATAATTCAAAGTCGCGAATTTTGATGAAAATATGGATGTGCCTACTGCTACGAGGAGTTCAGTCCTTCTGTAACCTAGCTGTTGCACAACGGCGTCCAACAGGCTCACAATATTATCACAAGATGGATAGCAAAATCAGACGGGGAGGTGAGCACTCGTAGGTACTATACATGCCGGTTGCCGCCTTATACTGCATCGCGCTACGCTTGGAGTCTCGTATGTAACTGCTCAGAGGTCGACCCGTTGATCTTGAGCTCACGAGTGCTAGTGAGCTCGGATATCGGTCACATCAGATCAGATCAGATCATCAGCGCCACCCGCTTAAATCCGCTTTGCGCAAATTTGCTGATGCTGCGTTGTCAACGCTCACCCGACATGCTGCAGCCGCCGGGTTCGTGGTGTGTATGCAGTCCCTCTCCAGATGAACCCATATTTACGAATGCTTGCCACTAGATACTTCTCTACGACCACCTCCTCACATTCGAGGCGGAGGTGAGGTACATTTGGAGCGCGCCGACTTCCCTCGGCAAGATCATGTTTTTGACTTTGCGGTATATGGTGCCGGCTTCTTGTTCGTGCAGACGACGTGTATGTGGTTTTCTGTTCTCTTCACTGTACAGACCGCTGACACGATCGGGCCAGTGGGCAGTGGGCTCTCAAATATACACCTGACCGATGCTGTGTGTACACACTCATCCATCGTGATTCTTCTAACGCTGTGATAGGCGTAAGCTGAATCCACCTCGACGAATTGAAGTCCTCACCCATCCGATTAGGTGTAAGGTATGGGTTTCCATCCTGGTATGATTTCCTCCCTTCATCTTTCCATGTTTGCCATGAATATTTCAATGCAGACATATGCCGGTTGGGTCACGATTGGCATCTCAAACTTTCTCGTCCTCCTGCGCATCTGGGCGATCCTTCCTCATGGGCACCGGCTCCGAGCCTGGTCTATTGTCTTCTTCGTCGCTTCGCAGCTCACCAGCTTCGCCGTCACGAGTTGGGTCATCGTCGCAAATATGATACGTGCGTATCCGCCGGTCCACGAATACTGCACTCATACCATCTCATGCTCCCCCATACATAGCCGTTCTCATTTTCGATCCCCTTGTCGCTCTCTGCTCATTCTCCTCCAAGCCGAACGTCGTGGGGCTCTGGGTTATTGGTGTATGTCCTTCCCCGTCCTATCATTACGACCCATCATCGACGTCTTCACTGTGTAGCTCGTATTTGAGGTTGTTGTATTCCTCACGGTATGTTGAAATACGCTGGACCGTCCCCGAGCGCTAGGTTCAGACCCGGACGCTGCGGTAGCACGCATTTTGCTCCGTGATGGCATCGCATACTTCCTTGTACGTCTTTTTTTAGTTCATCCTTACGTCGAATAAACAACCCACAGATCCTATTCGGTGCGCTCACGAATGGGCTCAGCGCAGCACATCAGACCCACTCACATTCAAGCAGGGTTTCGAATCGCCAACACCGTGATCGCCGCAGTCTCCCCCGTATCCTCCCTATTTGTCGTGGTCTAGTGTGTTCCCTTGTCGAGAGATAAGTATTCGTGGTGATTGATTATTTTTTGCACCTCTCTGCAGCTTCATATGGTGTGGAACGACGGTGACCACGACCCGGCTGATCATCAACTCGCGGCGCACAGCGGCGAAGGAGGCGCGGCTGCGGGAGTTACGAATGTCGGCGTCGTATGGGCAGCAGTGCGATCCCGATTGTACATCCGACACGTTCTCCGAGTCACGGACGGAGATGCTTCCCCGGCGGTCGCGGTGAGGTCGTTTATGACATCAGAGGAAAGAATGTCGAGAAAATAACTCGGTTTTGCCAGTCTCAAAAGTCGTAGGGCTGGCTCATCAGGAGACTTGGCGTGTGGAACGCGTCGTTCAAGAAGTGAAAATGCGGCTACTGAAATACAGAAGCCATGTAGGGAGGATGTTTGATCTATGCGTATGCCGGTGTATAGAGAATACCACGAATATATATTCGCGAATATGAATATTCACCAAAACCTCAAAACTGATATTTGCATTCATACGATTATTGATGGCAAATATTCGTTACTTAGTCAGCAGTATTCGCAAATATTCGTGAATATGAATACTCAGCAAATACATTGAGAATTCCGGGGTTTAGCAGCCACCAATGAGTTGCTGAGAACACTTTTATGCTATCTTGTGAGTTTAAACATTGTCAAAGACTCCTACAAGCCCTTGTCTTGCATGTTCAACAATTTGATTGACCATCACACTTGCCGTGTTCAACCTGTCAAGCAGTTGTCAAAGTAAAGATGTCTCTAAAGTGGTTGGTTTGTATATGAATTAGAGATCTAGTTGGTGTAAACACTTCAGGCCACCTATATGACCTACCCCTAGGGATAGATTATTTGGTTTGAAAGACTATCCCTAGGGGTATCCGATTTAGTAGGGAGCCCCAGTTGGGATGGGACGTCCCAGGTATCCTGGGGGATGTAGGGTGGGATGTCCCAGAGGTTCTTCTGGATGTACCTGGGACATCCCACCCGCCGCAGGCGGGACCAAAAATTTGCCTGGGGCTTCCCTAGCTCCCAGGTGGACCCCTGGCACTGCTCCCCTAAAAAGCGGCTTTTGGGGTGGTATGGGCTGCACATGGGGTTGCTGTTGGGCATACATCTAGCCTCAGCTCAGGTGTTCTTGTGTAGGTATGCTGCCGCGCATAGCGTGGCCCGAAAAAAAAATCATATTTGGCCCCCCAGAAAAGCACCATTTGGCAGCCTTTGGGGCCATACGGCCAGCATGCAGGTTTGCTGTATGGCGTAAATGTAGCCCAAGCGTAGGCCTACCTGTGTACCTATAGCGCATTGCATCAGCAAAAAAGCGCATATTTTGCATTAGACAAGAAAAATCAATTTCAGCAGCTTTTGGGGCATCAAACTTGCCTGTCAGGTGTGCATGTAGCCCAAGCCTGGGCTTAAGTTTTCTCTTTATATGGCTATAGTGCAGTGGCAAAAAAAAGTATTCATATTTTAGCACCCACCCAAAAAAAAGTGCTTACCTGCACAGCAAGAGGCTACATCTGCCACTGCACAGCTGCTTAGATACATACTTTTCTCTCTCCAATTTACTGACTATATTTCATGTTGACCCATCCACTTTCTTTGGGTTATGTGGGTACTGTTAAGAAGACAGGCATAATATACTAAAATGAATATAAACAAGAATTTACCTTTATATGGGAGATCCCAGCTTATTCTGGGAACTCCCATCTTCACCAGGGATGTCCCAGGCCTTCCCGATGCGACCTGGGACATACCATCCTACTCCGGGACGTCCCATCTGGATATGGGACTTACCACATGTGGATGGGACATCCCAGGCAAATTATCTATCAGATGGGACATCCCTTCAACTGAAGGGATGTCCCTGCACCCCGAGACACTAGCCTTGGAAATCCCAGCTTGTAAGACTCCGAACTGGGGAGATCCCAGCCTGGGACGTCCCAGGCAATGTATTAACCAAAAGGGACATCCCATTGCTTTATTGAGCATCAGGGACAGCCCAGGTTGTATGCCTTCCCTCAGGGAGTTCCCATACCATGCTTATACTTCTGGGACATCCCAACATCTATACTCCAGCCCCAGGGACCTCCCAGGCTTTACTGTTGGTAAACACATGATTACATTTGTTTATTTCCTCTAAGTGATTTCAACTACTGTAAACTCCCAATTATACTGCACAAACATCCCACATTCTAACCACTCTACAATTACAGCCGACCATCCATTATTTGTATGATATACCTTGGCAAGGAACTGCCTATTTGGGATGATATTGGTTGTTTGCACATGTGTAGTTGATCCAGTCAATCTCGAAACTTCTAAGTCAAAACAGTCAAAACACGTTAATTCAGCCAGCAAAAGATTTCTTAAGTAACACATCAACACAAGCAATGAAGTTAGAAACCAACCTGGGAAAGATACCACAGGCTCAATGTGTTTTACCTGGGGTAGCCATTTTGGCCATTTCCGGGCCACTGTGGAGCTTAGTGATGTCGAGGGCTCGGCCCAGGCCCGCAAGCCGAGCCGAGCCAGGCCCGGGCTTGGTCAAGCCGAGCCGAGCCCGACACAAGGCTTTGGCGGGCTCAGGGCTCGGGTTTGAGGAATGCCAGGCCTGCCGGGCCCGGCGAGCCCGGGCCTAGATATATATATTCATCTTCCCAGCGCGCTTGCCGTCTCCTTCTGGCCACGGTATTGAACAGATGCGGGACACACGGCACACCGGGAGGGCGGCACACAACATTGATCTGTGGCACTACATCATCATTAGCGGCACACCGCTCCCAAGTACGGCACACTGTGTACGGCACTCTCGCATATCGGCACATCAGCCGTAACTCGGCATCTTCCGCCGCGACTTTCAACCGAGGAAGTTCATGCTCATGGGGAGCCCAGTCCGTAAGTTTCACGGTGAAACATGCCTCAATAATCAAACAACTATCTCAGGATATTTATGACTGGTTAGATAAGTTGCCTGCAACGTCGCTACTTGTAATTGCGGAGGATATGTCAAATTTTCGAAGTTCAGACATCAATTGATCTCCCTGTCAGCTCGTCAACCGTGTTCTTTAAGATTAGTGTGTATGCATTGAAAAAATTAAAAGTAATCCAGGTGCTGTACACGATGTGAGCATGATTTAAATCAAATGAAGTTGTGGCTCAATCAGTAGTGGATCTAAAGGTAGTGAATTGTACTTATTTTTTTTTTTTTGGCTATCAAGCCCGGACTTGGGCCCGGGCTCAGGGCTTCAGGCCCCGCACCCAGGGCTCGGGCTCGGGCCAAGAGAATTTGAAGCCCGAGCCGAGCCCAAGCCGAGCCCAAGCCCGGGCATTCAGGCCGAGCCGGGCCCTCGACATCACTAGTGGAGCTGTGTCAGGCTCCCCTGGTATTCCTCAGGCTCCTCGGCATCATGGCAAAGGCTTTGGCATCAAGAGATACCTGCCGGGGAGTCTCCGGGCATCTCAGGGAAGGCTTATGTGGGTGGATAACCAATAAATACCCTTTAATTACTACTTAATACCACAAAATAATACGAGGTGTTCCCTGGCAGCCTGCCACTTCACGTGACTCACTCAACACAGGTCCGAAAAAGATGGGCCTTCTTGGCGCTGCACGCCTGACGGCGGGGGCAGCGCGCCACCTCCCAAAAAAGAAATACACCATAAAATACAGCTAAAATACTGAAAAAAAGCGGGAAAAAATGTGCTGTGGTCTGTAACCACCTGGTGTTCTCAATGATGGGGTCCCAGGACGTTTCTGATGTGGCTGTATACCCCCCCCCCCCTGCCATCAGGCCATATAATTATGTAATTGAACCCAAAGTTGTAGAGCGGAAAGAGGGCTACATGGTTGTCTAATACCATTTTGGCTGTAACCCACCCGTTAGCCCGAAAAACACAAAATACTTTCTGTAACACAGTGCTTTTTTGCTGAAAATGCAGCCAGGAAATTCGGTAAACAGGTTACTTGTTGAGTAACATCCATAGCCTTATACATATCATCATTGTGCCACCCAAACATTCTGTTCTGGGGCTACCATTCAGTACTTTCCCAATTGGGCCCACTATGCCTAGCATCCCAAAAAGGAAATAATTTCTGTTTCACTGGTATCTAGCCAGATATGGCCAGGCTGATTTTTAGTATATGTCAATTGTACATTGAAATGCATTTATGAACTATTATACTACTGCTGTACTGTTGCTACATCATGCTAATTCAATATTTTGATTGTTTAAAATTGCTGGTGCCCCCAGATGCACCCAGCCTCTGTGAAGCCAACTCAACATTCCCATTTACTTCTTATATCATCATTGAACATATCCTAGGCCTGTACCATACATATATTCTTTGGTAGGACCTTCCAAAGTGAAGGTTGATGGGGATCAAAATACAGCCAGCACTGTATTGCCAGAGGTAAGATGGTCTAGTAATGCAGTATAAAATTTATTTGCATGCTGAAAACTCGAAATGGGTGAAATTACAAGTTTATCTACTGCTCAAACAATCAAGCAGATCAGTTTTACCTCTGAACCATTATACCTTCAAACATGGTCCCATCTGTTATAAATGTGTGCATATACACCACAAATGCATGAGGTATTCTCTAAGAAATTTTTGGACACTTGAAATCACCTTGATACTGACTCAACATGGTATAAGGTGAGAAACCACTTTTCGACTATTTTCCATATTGTGGCTCAGGAAATCCTCTAAGAGCTCCCAAATGCACATTAATGGAATCAGGTAGCTCAGAGGATTCCGAAAATATATAGGTTTGCATGATTTGGTCAAGTGGTTGCTGAGTTCTGAAAACCCAGAACTGGATGCAAAGGTATAAATGTTACACTTCAACCTACATCCTCGGAAACACCATTCAGCCAAACCTCCACCAAAACACTTCAAATAAAATTCAATCAGGGGTATTTACACTGTCTGATTCCATTTCTGATGTTTATTTTGAGATATATGGTCTCCTTGGTGCTCTATCAATGAAATAAGCCAAAGGTGACATTTGACAGTTTGGAGATTTATCATAGTATATTGGCCAATATTTTGAATCAGGAATGTACGGATAGCTTATTAGAGACATGTGGGGCCTTTAGAACACTATATATGACCCTGTGGCATGCTGAATAGGGTGAACAGGAATGTCAAACAAGATCACTTCAAATCATGAGGTATGGGCTACCATAGGTGGAAATTGTCTACTTTCCTTATATAAAAGGTTGATCAAATTCTAACAGTTGTGTTTTGCAATTTATTGCATCATGGGGAGTGCTTAATAAGGCAAAAATGCGATTTCCCTAGATGTCCAATTTGTGATGTTCTTCATGGCCAGAGGATGATATGTCCCATGGAGGGTGTCTGGGTAGCATGATAGAACATTCCAATGTATTTCCCAGTCATTTCCATTGGTATATACCCCAGATAATAAGGCCAGGACCCAATTTCTCAATTTTCGCTATTTCTACCCATTTATTGCCCTGTAATAGGCTCTCTGCATCCCAGATGACCTTAAAGAACCTAAAACAACATCCCTACATGGTTAGATCATCGAAAACAGTTGAAATCTGAGCCAGGGAAGGCCTGATGTTGAACATTTCCCTTTTGGGCAGAAAGCATTAGTGTCCCAAAAGGGAAAACATCGCCCAAACCATTGATCACTATATTCAAATTGTAGAGCTCATCAAGGGCTACAAGAGTCATCTGTACCATTTTTCAATTGGTGGCCCCATGGGCCCGCAAAATAAAAAATACTTTCCGAGAGCCGACACTTTTTGACCAAATAGGGGCTTTTAAAGCAACCAATGCATCCCAATACGGGCAGCCATCAATTTTAATGCAATGGCCAGTGCCATCAAATTCACAGGAATGGACAGGCTCATCAATTTGTACCCCAATACAGCCAGCCATCAATTTCAAGGCAATGGCCAGAATGCCATCAATTCTCAGCTTTTGTGCAAAAAGCAGCAGCCCATAATGCCCTAATATTGGTGTAAAATATGATTCCCATGTTTCCCAATCAACACATTTTATGTTTATGTTTACAGACTTGAAATCTCACCAAAAAACCCCCAAGCGGATCCAAAACAAACAAGAGACATCAACTGCTACGGTCCGGATATGGCAATTTTCATTGAAAAACAGAAGTCAAGGGCAGGTATCAAAGGAAGAAGAAGATAATATATTATGGTAATCACCATGTGTTATTCCAACTACAAGGAGTATGCTCAGTAATAGTAATGGTAAAGTGATAGAGAAGAACAAACACAAAACAACAACCGCTATGGTCTGAATATGGTAATTTTCATTTGAAGCTGTGAATGAAGGTCAGTATGAAAGGAAAAATAAAATAAATAGGATGGTAAGTCCTTCTGTTTTACCAACTACAATGTGATGAATATGTCAAGTAAATTTGAAGCAGGAGTAATGCATTTGGACATCTCTGGTGATTATGAGGTAGAATGGGACATCCCTAGTAAGTATGAGGTGGGATGGGACATCCCAGACATTGTAAAGGGCTTATGGGACATCCCAGGGAGGGATTTGATGCTACTGGGATGTCCCAGGTCAGAAAACCAGTTGAGCGGGATGTCCCATGCAAAATACGGTTTTTCTGGGAGGTCCCAGGTGAGATAGGGATGTCCCAGGTTGTCTATGTATTGAAATGGGATGTCCCAGGCAGGCTTTCCGGAGTTCTTGGACATCCCAAGGAATATATTGTAAGAGTGGGATGTCCCAGCACAGAATGGGATGTCCCAGGCCTGGAGTGGGATGTCCCAGCATCTGTCAAATTTTAAATAGTTAAGTTAGAATGCAATGTGCTCACCTTTGGTAAATCAAAAATGGCATTTCAGTTTCTGTTCTTTGTGTTCTGCAGTGGGTAAGTTCAGTAAAGACCGATTGGTTTTTGGACATGCTATCATGTCCAGAATTACAGGCAGCCCACATGATGAGCACTCAGCACCTGCTTTGAGGCTGAGTTTTGTCTGATCTGACATGGTTTTTAGCACTAAAAATGCCTTTTTTTAACTGGTCATACTATGTACGGTGCATACAAGTGCATAGCTCCCCCTATGAGTACTGCTATATATAAAGGTATGGGCCGCAAAAGCTGATGAATTACACTTTTCTAACACAAAATATGCATTTTTGTTCAGCTGCACTGCATGTAGTAGCATAGCTATACAGGTGGGCCCATTTTTGGGTGACACACACACATACCTAACAGCAAACCTGTGTGCCACCCGTATGGCCTCAAAAGCAGCTTTTCTTGTTTCCAAATATTATTATTTTTTCCGGCCGTGCTACACAGGGCAGCATACCCACAGAAGAAGGCCTCAGCTGAGGCTAGATGTATGCCCAGCAGCAACCCCGTGTGCTGGCCATATGGCCCCAAAAGCAGCCGAATGGAGCTTTTCCGGGGGGGCCAAATATGATTTTTTTCTGGCCACGCTATGCGCACCAGCATACCTACACGAGAAGGCCTGAGCTGGGGTTAGATGTATGCCCAGCAGCAACCCCGCGTGCAACCTGTACTGCCCCAAAAGCCGCTTTTTTAGGGGAGTGGTGCCAGGGGTCCACCTGGGAGCTAGGGAAGCCCCAGGCAAATTTTTGGTCCCGCCTGCGGCGGGCGGGATGTCCCAGGTACATCCAGAAGAACCTCTGGGACATCCCACCCTACATCCCCCAGGATACCTGGGACGTCCCATCCCAACTGGGGCTCCCTACTAAATCGGATACCCCTAGGGATAGTCTTTCAAACCAAATAATCTATCCCTAGGGGTAGGTCATATAGGTGGCCTGAAGTGGTGTAAATGAAGTATGTTCTGGTTCCAGAGAGGAGATGTGTTAAACAGACGCAAATTTACCATGCTTGATTGAAACTTTGGCTGTGTATTACAGCTGCGAATATTCACGAATATCAACGTTCCTGAAAACTGATATTCGCATTCGCACGAATAGCACAGCCACAGCCATTCGCGAATATAAGTATTTGTTATTCGCGAATGTATACTCGCGAATATTCGCGATATCTGGTATTCATGGTATTCTCTACCGGTGTATTCCCCCCTTACAAGCTACAGGTAGCCCCAACTCGACATGAAACCGAATCCGACCGATGAGCACTTGCGATTTAACCGCAAAAAGATAGTAAAGCCAGCTGGGATAAAAATAGGTAATTTACCAGCAGACGACGGGAGGCTGGAGAAGTGTGCACGTCAGCGCACTACTGTTAGTCTGTAGTTAACCAGGCGCCGGATGTATGGAGGTCGACCTTATTACGTAAAGTGCGGAGTTTGAATTCTATCCTCGACGCTAGCTGCCCTTCAAACACTCCAGCACCCAAAGCTTGGATGCAATACTGGCTATATTTACCCATAGGACAAACCTATCTCTTCAAAATGGTTGTTCTCGTTCGTCTTTGATACAGAATGAGACGGCGAGATTTGTAAGCTGCCGGGCCATCAAGTTTCGGCACCGACTTCTCAGCCCCGTGGAGGTAAAACTGGTTGGTAGAGTTGTTTATTGTGAGAACTTCAATGAGATTCCGAATGAAAATTGGGCAAGGATGCCCTGGAACCTTTACTTGAATACTCGAGAAAAAATATGATTACCTAATAAGGTCGACCTCCAATCATTGACACCTGCCAACCGACAGACTACAACAAACGAGGTACGAGTAATTTCTGTTGTAGCATCTGTTTATAAGAGACTACACTACTGTATGGAGAGATGTGTCCGCTGTCCACCAACTAACCTGAATCCAATAAGGGGACGTCTCCGGCGGGAAGATGCGCTGTCGCGCCAGTTATGACCAGAGTACGAGATTCCACCATATGGCAAGTCAGGTTCCGTGTGTGATTCATAGAGCCAAAGGGGCGGCGAGAATAATATGGCAGGTGGAGCCATAGACCACTTTTGAGTGGGCTTTCGTGCACTGCTATTGTTACACAGAATCGAGTCCAGAATTGAAGGTTTCGAATCAACTGCCACATGTGATGTTTTGATGCGGTGAGAATCGCTGCTTGAATCGACGCAGAATCGAATACTGAATCGGGATGGTCAAAGTCAGATTCGATTCTGGATCGATTCTGACTCCAGAATAGGACCCGAATCGAAGTTTGAATCGACTCAGAATCGACTGTGAATCGTCCACTCTGACTTCCTCTAATAGGGGAAGTCAAAGCGGTCAGGGTGGCCCGATTCACGCCCAATTCTGGGACTCGATTCTGTCACCGATTCTGTTGACGAGAATCGGTCGAGAATCGACAAATTCCCAGAATCGGTCAGAATCGGTGTTCCTGCTCCGGAGGAGGAACTCAAGAATCGGCGATTCTCGCGCCAATTCTGGGGAACACCGATTCTGACACTGGAAACATACACGAGAATCCAGAAACATACGCGAGAATCGGCACGAGAAACCAAGCCAGATCGGGCGGTCAGAGCTGGGTCGATTCTCGTTCGATTCTGTCCGCCGATTCTGACAAGAATCGGGTTCAAACTTCAGAATCGACTTCGGAATCGATCCTGCCTGACCGCTTTGACTTCCCCTAATGAAATGGCCCGGAAGAAGATTCGCCACAACACGAGAGCCCTAGGAAGGATGCGAAAGTTGAACTGCACCGAGTAAAAAGAGGACATACACTGGGGGTTGTGATTTTGCAATATTGTTGAGTGCGCCAGTCAATGATAATATGCATTTCCGACCACCAGGGACGATTGTATATCCGGAAGACGGTGATTTCGCCGCAAATCTTGGGGGAAGTCGGATGATTGAAATAGGCATCTGTGAATTTGTTCCGGGAGAGAATATCTGCTATGCCAGTGACCATATATCCAACAATCTCCACAATGCTGACCATCTGGAATTCTGCCTCGTCGGTTGAATGCTTTCATCGCGCAGTCCTGCATATTCATGGCATCCTGGCTTCAAATCCGCTGCTGGGTATTGCTGGGTATGGTTTCATGGATCGATCTTACGCGGGGATCGGGCCCGGTGTCCTCTTATTTCGTTTTCCTCTCTCTCTTTTGAATTTCAAGGTCTCTTTGAAAACTCCGAAGACGTATAGCGGATCTACTCTTCTCTTCTCTGGATTCAACATCGCCCAGACACAGTACCTCATCACTCGATCAAAAGCTTTTCTCGTGACTATCCGACCATGTGTGCAGTATTGCTTTCTTCTACCGCAGCGGCATTCCACGTACGCCCTTCGACCTGTGGAAAACCTTTTTCAAGCATCACCTTCCGGTACAATTTTTAATTCCCATTCTACCCGACGCAGAGTCCGTTTCCCGGTGCGTTCTGAATTCTCCCTGTCACGTAAAATCATTCGAGCAGACACTTGGTATCAACTATCATTTTGGCGAGAACCGATATCGGCTGGATACATCTGCTATGGCGGTCAAAGTGCACTTTTAATATTCCGCTACACTTTTTGGGGAATTTGAGTTTTCCGCTACTTTTATTACGAAAATGACTACTTTCCGCTCCTATTTTTGAGTCACATCGGACCAAAAGAGTGCAGCGGAAATCTTACGTTCTCCGCTACATTCATTTGACAAGTTTGTGATCCCGCTACTAATTTTGTGACTCAATCCATTTCCCGCTACTTTCTTTTGTGAGTGGGTGATCCCGCTACTTTTTTTGCTCAAAAAATAAAAATCTTCCATTCTTCAATATATGATGCAGGATACCTACGGCATACTCCGAAACACGCTAGGAAAGTACGTACGACACGAACGAACGAGACATCACGACCTTAGTCGGAGGCACGTGACCGCGACAAGGCGCACGGCGGCAGCACCCAACCAGCACCACCATTTGGCAACACCTCATCGTGGAGCGCGCATGCTACCAGACCTACTGGAGCCTCGGACATTGCCTTTGGCATGCTGGGTGTCGATGCAACGCAACCGGTTAGCACCTCTGGATGTCGACACAGCGGTGACGCCGCCAGAGAGACGACAACCGCTCCGAGTCGCGCTGCGGGCCACTGACACCCCCCTCCTTTTCCCACTCCTTCCATCGAGCCCAATCACCCCTCCCGCCGGCGCTTGGTATCCTGTTCCAGCATCACACACCGATGTAGTACGCTGCCACCGGGACCGGCTCCGACCAGGGTTACTAGCTACGCGCCATTTCCGAGGTGCTAGGTCTTGTAGCATGTGGCGCACTCCAAGCGGCGTTGCCAGATCGTTGCTGCTTGGCTGCCGCCGCCGTGTTGTCGCGGTCACGTGCCTCCGATCAAGGTCGTGATGTCCCGTTCGTTGCTGTTGCAATCCATTTCCCGCTACTTTCTTTTGTGAGTGGGTGATCCCGCTACTTTTTTTGCTCAAAAAATAAAAATCTTCCATTCTTCAATATATGATGCAGGATACCTACAGCATACTCCGAAACACGGTAGGAAAGTATGCACAACAGCAACGAACGGGACATCACGACCTTGATCGGAGGCACGTGACCGCGACAACACGGCGGCGGCAGCCAAGCAGCAACGATCTGGCAACGCCGCTTGGAGTGCGCCACATGCTACAAGACCTAGCACCTCGGAAATGGCGCGTAGCTAGTAACCCTGGTCGGAGCCGGTCCCGGTGGCAGCGTACTACATCGGTGTGTGATGCTGGAACAGGATACCAAGCGCCGGCGGGAGGGGTGATTGGGCTCGATGGAAGGAGTGGGAAAAGGAGGGGGGTGTCAGTGGCCCGCAGCGCGACTCGGAGCGGTTGTCGTCTCTCTGGCGGCGTCACCGCTGTGTCGACATCCAGAGGTGCTAACCGGTTGCGTTGCATCGACACCCAGCATGCCAAAGGCAATGTCCGAGGCTCCAGTAGGTCTGGTAGCATGCGCGCTCCACGATGAGGTGTTGCCAAATGGTGGTGCTGGTTGGGTGCTGCCGCCGTGCGCCTTGTCGCGGTCACGTGCCTCCGACTAAGGTCGTGATGTCTCGTTCGTTCGTGTCGTACGTACTTTCCTAGCGTGTTTCGGAGTATGCCGTAGGTATCCTGCATCATATATTGAAGAATGGAAGATTTTTATTTTTTGAGCAAAAAAAGTAGCGGGATCACCCACTCACAAAAGAAAGTAGCGGGAAATGGATTGAGTCACAAAATTAGTAGCGGGATCACAAACTTGTCAAATGAATGTAGCGGAGAACGTAAGATTTCCGCTGCACTCTTTTGGTCCGATGTGACTCAAAAATAGTAGCGGAAAGTAGTCATTTTCGTAATAAAAGTAGCGGAAAACTCAAATTCCCCAAAAAGTGTAGCGGAATATTAAAAGTGCACTTTGACCGCCATACATCTGCAGTTCGTCATTGCGCTGTTTCTCTCTCTCGAACTTATTCAGAAGATGTCCATTCGACGCGGGGGGAGATCATTTCCAAGATTGTGACACTCTGAGAAAAAAGACGGGCACTTATGCTGAGCTACGGCCCGACCCCGAGTCGAACGGGTATCCCGCAAGGCGCCGGAATCAAAGCCTTAAATCAAGTTGCGGTGCGATCTCACCACTACCGAGCCGACGATGACTCAGTCGCAGCTGTTTCTTGATCTGCATCGTGCGGATGTATGTATCGCGGTGTGGGATGAGTGTTGGAAACTTGAATTACAAATTCGCATCTGGACGGGAATTTGGCAACCAAGGAGGGTATTTAAATTTGAATGCTACCTGAAATTAGTATAAAGAGAGTATCATATGCGTTGAATGACTTGGTCGCGCATCACTTATTCATTAGAAGATACTCGAAGCTGCGCACTCGGGGCCGAACACACCGGCCTTTTGCACCGAAGGTTGTTGAAGCCTGCTAATTTCAGTCACATATTTTCGGTTGATTAGACTCAGTTGTTTTTCTGTTGTACCCTTTGGAGTCAGCGGAATTGTTTGCAGATGAAGACTAAAATGGGATACTGGATGAACACTGAATTTGAATTCATCCTACGCCGCAGTACGTGCTCATTCATCCCTCCTGACATCTACTTGATGCAGCTGCGACTGAGTCATCGGCTCGATAGTGGTGGGACTGCACCGCAACTTCATTCGGAGGTATCCATGGTTCAAACTTCAACGCATCGCGGGATACCCATTTGACTCGTGGTCGTGCCTTGATTCAGCGTAGTCTCTACTTTTTGTCAGAATGACATATAGTCCTCCGTATAATACCGTACAAGTGTGTATGTTGGCAACCACCGGAGGAGCATTAGGCACAACCACAGGTCCAGAGTTAGCAAGCAGTTACCTAATTTAGGTGAATAATTACCAAATATGGCCGGGGCCGGGCAGTGATCTCCCTAAGGCCTTAGGTTAAGCCTTAGACCAGCGCGGAGACTTTGTATTTTTGAGTTAAGGCCTTAAAAATCACGTGAAGGTGCAGGTGCCCAGGAGATCGGCATATACGGGTAGACCTCCGATCCATTTGGCCCAAATTTGACCACTTCCGTACCTCTGCTTTCTCTTCAAATCTGTACGCATTATAATCCAGTAGGCCAAATTTTCGGCCCAGCAGTCAGTGCAGTGGATCGGACATTGGGCCATGAGAGGTGCATTTTCGCAGTCAAAAGCGTCCACATACAGATCGAACATCACCTTGGGCTGGTGAGTTCTGTCAACTGTTTGGATCGGACTAGGGTGCCAATTCTGGTCTCCAGCGTCAGCATTGCGATTGGACATAGAGCTCATTTTAGGCCCAAATCCATCAGCGCAGGGATCAGAGGTCGGATATTCCGATCTCCTAGGTGCCCTGAAATATTTTCTCGCACTGCTGCAGCGCCGAAGCAATGGCTGGCAGCAAGAGCTGGCAGCAGCAATCTGGCGGCATTTCCATGAGCTCCGTGGGTCTTACAGCGGCTGTTTGGAAAAGGTCTGAAGGCATCCCTTCGCACATGTGTATCACGCCGCGCACAAGAAGAGGAGGAAGTGTACATGCGTGTGATGGCGGAACTGGATGCGCAGGACGACACGCTCGATGATGGAGAGGTCAAAATTGATGATGATGAAGTGTGGGGAGCATAGATTTTGCGTAGATTTCTCAGTTACAGCCTGCTAAAATTATTTCCTTTTTTGGTCCCAGGCCTACTAAGGCCTTAACTCACCAGAGGGTCTTCATTCAAGGCCTTAGGGAGGTCACTGTGTAGCGCCGGAAAATTGCCAAAATGGGCTCCCAAAGATCAATTTTGAGTGTTACTCTTGCAATTTAGGGGCTTGCATTATGTGTTACGTTGCCTACGTACACACCTATACAGTATGTTGTATTTCTGCAGCGAGATGGGAGTGTCAGTGAAATAAATCCCCAAGGTATTACGAATGATTACGGGAGAGGGATACAAAACAACTTCGTCCAGAATATCAAATAGCCCGATTCCGAGTCGAACGGATCACCTGCCGAACTAATGCATATTTTGTTCTCTGAAAGATGGCGCAGGTGCGATCCAACCGCCGTCGGGTCTGCAATAGAGGTGGAATCGTTGGTACTGCACGGGTATGGGTTAGGGTTAGTGTTGTTGTGTTCTGCCTCATGGTAGAAGCAGGCCGATGTAACGTGTATCAGTGGAGATGCAACGTGTTTCGGGATGCACAGCCAATGGGCTGGGACATGTTTCGGATATGTTTCAGCTGGACTGAAACATCTTATACTTCATTGTTCACTACTCTTATTTATCCTTGTATATCCCATTGTTCTCTACAGTATATAAGGCCGCCTCTAGCTTGGAATAAATTATCTTGATACCCTTTCCCCCCACCTTGTCCCACCTTCTACAATAGGTTATGGGCCCTCGCCTTAACTGAATTTCTCCCTACTTCAACCTTTCTCACGCACTTTTACCACATCGCGTCAATTTGACAGACAACGTCATTGCGATTACTCTGCCCAATCAATCGCCCCATACATCCACCACTTCTCACGACCACCGCGCCAACTCCTTTGTGAAGCGCAGGCCGCCTCTCACACATTATTGCGACGCCTACTCGACGCCTCTCGCACATAGTTAGCAACACACACGTCGCCTTCCACACAACATCCACATATAACTGCGACGCCTACTCGACGCCTCTCGCACACCATTAGCGACGCACACCTCGCCTCTCGCACGACATCCACACCATGTCCGACTCTACTACCTCTGCGTATCGGATCCAGCATCTGCTCGGCAAAGATAATTATCGCACCTGGTCCGTCAAGCTGATGGATATCCTTACGGACCAGGGGCTCATCGACTACGTTACTGGCGACATCCCACGTCCCCAGCACACAATCAACGCTGCTGGCTCCATTGTTGATCCGAACGGTGCACAGGCCACTGCCATGTCGGAATGGGATTCTAAGGACCGCAAGGCCCTGTCCCAAATTCGTCTCCGAGTTGCAGATGACCCGTTGGTGTACATTACCGACGTGACAACATCGAAAGCAGCGTGGGATACGCTGGCCGACACCTACGCACCTAAAGGCATTATCACTGTTGTACTCCTCCGCCGCCAACTTGCGCGGCTTCACTGCGAGGAGGGTGCAAACATCGAGGAGCACATCCGCACCCTCACCAACCTGCGCTCCAAACTTGCGGCGCAGGGTACGAAACTCACGGAGGAGGAGTATTCGATCACCCTCCTCACGTCACTGCCGGATTCCTGGGATACATTCATCTCCGGGATCGACACGGCATCGTTGACGGAATCAACCAAACTTGTTGCTCGAGTTCTCGAGCAGGATCGCCGTCGCCAAGCCAAACCCTCTTCCGATGAAGTAGCGCTTCCGGCCAACTTTCACAAGCACCAGCGCGGCAAGCAGCCCCAATTCAGTCCGAAAATCACCTGCTATGGCTGCGGCCGCATAGGGCACATGATAGGGGACTGCCGCGACATAAAGGCTGGAAAAACATTTTCCACCGCCCAGAAGGAGCAGAACACTCGCGAATCAGGAGAGCGCTATGCGAACAAGCATCATGCACACCTCGCGCAGTCATCATCCAATTCTAGCACCACCGATCACTCGTTCATGGCACAAGACACTTTGCCGCTGCTTCCCCATGGCTCCTGGATTGCTGACTCAGGTGCCAGCAAACACATCCTCATGTCGAAGGATTTTTTCCAGTCATACACCGTCGCCGGGAACCACACAGTATCTGGCTTCGGAAGCGTCCGATGCCACGGAACTGGCACCGCTGCCATCGCTTCCCACGTTAAAAGCTCTGCCTACAACATCACTCTCTGGGACGCACTCCATGTTCCTGACGCACCTTACAACCTCATCTCCATTGGACGCATAACCGATGCTGGATTCTCTGTTCAGTTTGACGGTGATCTCATGCATGTCTATGCCAAAGGCCCCAAACAGCAGGAGATCATGCGTGGCAAGAAGGTTGGCAACCTCTACCATGCCATAATCACTCGTGCCGCTGTGCGCACCACCCCCGCTGCATTCCCAGCGATGCCGGCTTCGCCATCATCGCCCACATCAGCTCCTTTGTTTACTACTCCCGCCTTTGCCGCCGTCACCCCTCATCATTCCTGGGATAAATGGCATCGCATATTTGGGCATATTACTCCAGCATCCATCAAATTGCTGAAGAATAGAAACATGGTTGACGGAATGAACATCAATCCAACCAGTACCCCTTCTGCCCAATGTGCAACTTGCATCAAAGCCAAATCCCATGTTGCTCCGTTTCCAGCTCAGGCTGAGCGCGAGTACACAGAAATTGGTGAAATGACATTCACCGATGTCTGGGGACCATCACGTGTCACGGGCATCCGCGGAGAGCGGTATTATATCAGCTTCACCGACGGTGCCAAACGCCGCACCATGATCTACACAATGAAGAAGCGCACGGAGGTGCTGGACCGAATAAAGGATTACGACATGTACATCTTCACACAAACCGGCAAACGTGTCAAAGCTTTTCATTCCGACAATGCCAAGGAATACATCTCGAAAGAACTCCGCGACTATTTAGGCTCCCGTGGTATTCGCCTCGAGCTCACAGCACCCTATTCGCCGGAACAGAATGGTGTTGCTGAACGCCTTAATCGCACCCTCATTGAGCATGCTCGTGCCATGCTCCTTGCCCACAATATTCCCCTGTTTCTTTGGCCTGAGGCTGTTGCCTATGCCACTTATCTCAAGAATCGGTCTCCCACTCGTGCTCTTGGCGATAAAATTACGCCGGACGAAGCCTTTTGGGGAAAGAAACCGAATGTCGCTGCCTTGCAGGAATTCGGAGTTCCATGCGAAGTTCTGCAGCAGAACGGGAAGAACTCCAAAATTGGAGCGAAAACCCAGTCATGCATTTTTGTTGGAATTTCGGACGAGTCACGAGCATGGAGATATTACACTCCTGCTACTCGCCAAGTGCTTACATCGCGGAACATAACCTTTATCAATGATGCTCTCAATGTTTCGCCTCCGCCTCAGCTCAAGGGGGAGAGTGTGCCGGAACCTATGGAACCACAGATTGAGCCCGAGGCTCTGTCCAATCCATCGACTACCCCAGCACCATCTCCAAGTCTTTCAACATCGAGTACTTTAACTCCGCTCCCATCCACCATGCCCACTCCTAATCTGACACCACACAAAGCACCCCGCGACATCAACGGCGACATCAGTGAGGACAACATTGTCCTAGGTCCCCGCATGCGCAAAAGCGCCTTTGTCGGATATGCACTAGCTGCCGTTGTCGATCCCATCTCCAATGATCCTCTCACGGTTTCCGAAGCGAAATCGCGGCCCGATTGGCCTGAGTGGAACAAAGCAATGGACAATGAAATGGAGCAATTACGCCAACTTGGCACTTTCTCCCTCGCATCACTTCCGAAGGACAGGACAGCTGTTGCGTGTAAATGGGTTTTCCGTGTCAAACGCGACACCAACGGCACAATCACACGCTACAAAGCTCGGCTCGTTGCCAAAGGCTTTTCCCAGATTCCTGGAATCGACTACGACGAGACATTTGCGCCTGTTGTTCGGGTAGAAACTATCCGGCTGCTGTTTGCCCTCGCCGCACGCTACAATCTCCACATCCACGTTGTGGACGTGATTGGCGCATACCTTAACGGCAAACTCGAAGAAGAAATCTACATGCAGCAGCCAGAGCACTACCGCGATGGCACCACCCAGGTCTGGAAATTAAACAAGGCACTCTATGGCCTTAAACAGTCAGGCCGTGTCTGGAATCTCGAATTAAACACCTCCTTCCTTTCCCACGGTTACACCCGACTCCTTTCCGACCAATGTGTATACATCAAACGCAACAGTGCTGACATCACCATTGTTGCGGTCCACGTCGACGACATGACAGTTCTTGCATCCTCACCAGCTCTTATGGCTGCCGCCGAGACCCAGCTTGAATCCATGTTCAGCATCAAAAAGCTCGGTCCCATTCGCCAGCTTTTAGGCATGGAAGTCACTCGTGATGCTGATGGTTCAATCTTCCTGAGCCAATCCCAGTATCTCGCAAAAATTTTGGAGCGGTTTCAGATGCATAAATCCACTCCGGTGGCGACACCAATGGATTGCCATGTCAAACTGGTCAAGACACCCGACTCGGAATCCTACCCCGAGATTGAGGCTGTTTACCAGCACATGGTTGGCTCGCTCATGTATGCCGCCATCTGCTCTCGTCCCGACATTGCCTATACAGTCCAAACCCTTTCCCAATTCAACTTGAAACCTGGACCGACACACTTTACCGCTGCAAAGCGTGTTTTTCGCTACCTTCGCGGTACCATAAACCTCGGCATCAAATACACGGCAGATCGCTATTCCAGCATTGAATTATTCTCCGATGCCGACTGGGGCAACTCTCCGGACGATCGCAGATCCGTCACAGGATACCTCTCCGCCCTTGCAGGGGGAGTCATTACTTGGAGCTCGAAGAAGCAACCAACCACCGCTCTTTCGAGCATGGAAGCCGAATACATGGCTCTCGCTTCTGCCGTCCGCGAAGCTCTCTGGCTTCGCAGCATGCTTACCGAACTCGGTTCAACTCCCACCCTTCCGACTCACATTTCTGTTGATAACCATGGGACCATATCGTTCGCCGAGAACTCCGGCTTTCATGCCCGTTCCAAACACATCGACGTCCGACACCACTTTATCCGGGAGAAACTTGCTTCACACGAAGTTTCAGTTTCCTACTGCCCAACCTCGGAAAACACCGCAGACTTATTCACCAAGGCCCTCGACAAATCCAAGCACGAGTACTTCGTCTCTCGTCTTGGTATGACTCGTGCTTGAGGGGGAGTGTTGTTGTGTTCTGCCTCATGGTAGAAGCAGGCCGATGTAACGTGTATCAGTGGAGATGCAACGTGTTTCGGGATGCACAGCCAATGGGCTGGGACATGTTTCGGATATGTTTCAGCTGGACTGAAACATCTTATACTTCATTGTTCACTACTCTTATTTATCCTTGTATATCCCATTGTTCTCTACAGTATATAAGGCCGCCTCTAGCTTGGAATAAATTATCTTGATACCCTTTCCCCCCACCTTGTCCCACCTTCTACAATAGTTAGGACCTAAACGTAGGAGGAACGACGAGGGCAAGATTAAGGGAAACATTCCGGACCAATGCGGCTGGAGGAAAGAAATGGCTTGCTGCCAGTAATTGATCTCGAGTCGAACAGGGGTCCCAAAACGAGCGGCAGATCTTGGCAGATGCGGTCTTACCGCTATCGCGAACCTGCGTTCAGGTTCGGTTCAGGTTCGAACGCGGTTCGAACCTCAAGAATTTCCCACCTACCAGAGTGTGATATTTTCGGCAGAATAACATAAAATATTGTTTATGGTCACTGCACCATCGTTAATTGTGCTCAACTTTGCCATCCGAGTCCGTTAATGAAGCGGAGAATAATATTTTGCTGAATGTAAGTCACATGACCACGGTGTTGAGAACATAATTCTCCCTTCTTCCCTTCTAATCTCGCCTATTCACAAGTTCAAACACCTCAGAAGTGTATCAGCTTGTTATTAAACAATTTCCCACTCCTAAATGACCTTGAACTTTCCTCAGAAGAGCGGAAATCAGACCGTCAGGTTCACTTTGAGGTTCAAGGTTCGAACGCGACTACCACCGCCCGAACGCTGAACCGAACCTCTGGTTCAGGTTCAGCAATTTGTTGAACCTGAACCTGGCGTTCGGTTCGGGTTCGGTTCGGGTTCGAACCGATTTCCGAACCGGACCTTGCCACATAGATGGGAATTGAAAAAATGTATTCCGAGACCGCCATACAGATTACAGGAGGTAGGTAGGGAGGTATAGCACAGTGAAAAGGAATGAATAACATACGATTATGCCCGGCCACATGAGTATAACAGTTGAAGGGAAACTTGAGGAGAATTAAAGCTAGAGTCATGGCTCCGATCATTCCACCGATTGTCGCCGTCCGGACTGAGTTGCACAAGTCAAGAATACAGCTTGAAGTTTCCAACTTGAATAAGACTTGCAGTTGCAGGCCATAGGGTTTGTTAATCAAAAATCCGATTTGTGGCTTGAGATTTTCAGACTTGAAATTTCCCGTTGCGGTATGATGCAGCAGTCTCGGTAGACATAGACAGGCCAGGTGAAGACAAGGGAGACAATTGTAGGAGCATGGCAGGAAACTTGAGGAAGTAGGAGGATGGCAATGTAGGAGGGGACGGAAGAGGATGTGAGTGAGCGACATGGTGGGAGTGGGAAGAAAGAGTAGGAGCCGCGAACTTGACGATTTTCCTTTTGACCAACTCCGCAGCTGCGGGCCCGAAAGGGCTTTGATGAATACACGTGGATCGATGTCCGCTATGTGCAGCGACAGGAGACGAGTCAACCTGCCATAGAGGCCAGTGTCGACGGTAGAGGGCCATGATTTATGAGGCTCTACAGTAGATCATCGGCTCTATCGGCCGCTACCTAACAACCGGTGATCTACGGTAGACACCGGGCCTCTATGTGCTCAGAAGGCATTTCCAGATGCGGCAACCGCCGGAGGAGAAATTTTCGCAATTTTTAGTTTATTTGGGCCACAAAAACCGGCCGTCACCATCACCTATACTCAATAGGTTCAGTTCACGACCCCCCGTCACCTGTCACCTGAACTTGCGGTTGAAATGGTACAGTATCAGAAGTTAGAACGGACCAACGGTGCTGCGGGATTGAGCGCGGTGCAATTACTATAGCGTCGAGGGATACACTTATGGAATCGGCCAAGACACACTGAGGCGTGTGCGAGCGCTTCTTGCTTTCGTCTCGTTTCTTCGCTTCAGTGGTCTTGTCTAACCTTTCTGGTGCATTCAAGTTTTCGTTGGCTGTAGGCTTACTTCAGTTGCGTCTCTGGGCTTTTATCCCGCTACGTACCACTCACGGTGGACTCGTCTGACTCAATCAGCGGTCGGATTCACTCGAAACCGAAGCTCAATTCGGAAATCTCTCTCAGTCTCTAAGCTTTTTGGTCTCTCGGACTACCGGCTATTTGCTTAAATCTTTTCAAGTCGGTTCTCCCACTGGCGCTCTAACGTTATCTGCATCTCTTGCCTCTTTGCTTGACTCGGGTTGATCCTCTTGCCGGAATACAAGGCATTCTGCTGAACATAGATTTCCCTAACCGTCATGACATCTACCGATATATCCGCTCACCTTCCTTTTGTTGAGTATTCTTCTTCCGAGAACCCCATGAAGCGCGAAATTCCGTTTATCGCGCATTCTGTGGGACTGCGGGTTTCCTGACAGATGCACACGTGTTCCAGCCGGTGCTCTCAGCCTCTCGCGGTATAGTTTCGCTCTGATGTGGTTTGGATATACCGCGCGATGCTTGACACTGGGGGCAAAGACCCACGCATGTCAAAGGGACATGCGTGGATCGAATGTCATTCGCATGCCGTTGTGACGGAATCACGCTGCCTTTGTTGGAATCCTCTTTGTAATTAAGTGGTTACAACTGATTATTAACTAACATCCAGTGAATATCCAATGGTATTTTTAAATACTTACCTTATATCTCCACAGTTCAGAACTTCTTTATGTACTGTTTGTGAAGAATTTGGTGGAGCCGCAGGTAAGCGGCAGATGCCATCAGGGCTATGGCAGGTGATGTCGGGGCCGTGGAAGCCGGAACGATGCCTCGCGATGATGCGGAGTCCGGCTTGATGTTCCCGGCTGCGCACGCATACGCTGCCCCTGGTGCCGGCGTCACACAGCCCACCGCCTGGCGCCCATCCCATGCCCCTTTTGGTAGTGCTTAGCAGGTTGATACATGGGCTTTGTCGGGCTACAATAGTACCCCGACATTGCCTTTGTCGGTCCGCGAACCCCCGTACTTTACATTCATCTCCTCTTTGACTGCTGGTGTCGTTGATGCGCCCCGAATCCTGCTGCATGAGTCACGGGTAACTCCGAGATCGCTGATCGCTTCTCAGAAAAACACACCCTCACGCGCATGCTGTGATCATGAGTCGGATGCAATTGAGTCTTGGTGTAAGGAGCCAGTTTGCCTGCTACACAAACTCCTGGGAGCCATTATTTATTTACCTCACTTGTCTGCTTCTAGGTACAGATTTTCACCATCTTATTTACAGTATGTAATGATATGCAGTATTGTTTAATTAATTTTTTGACAAAACATGCACATTGTTCAAAGTCAGCGGGAGTGCCTGGCTAGGAAAACTGAGCGGCTGAGAGCTGGGAGTTTTGTGGGCGAGGATGAGGCTAGGGTAGCGACAGAATGCTGATAGTGGCGGGACGTAAGTACCTGAGGTTCTGTTTGTCTGGGAAGTGATCAATGATCTCGGAGTTACCCGTTACGAATGTAGAGGCGCATCAACGACACCGGCCGTCAAAGAAGGGATGAAGACGACGTGCGGGTGGGCTGTGGACCAACAAAGGCGATGTCAGAGCATTGTTATAGCTCATCAGAGACCGTGTACGGGTGTAGTACTTTGCCGACAAAGACAACATGCACAACAAAGGAACGGTAACGTGCTAAGCAGTGCCAAAAGGGGGGTCCGGCGTGGTTTGTGTGACGCCGGCACCGGGCGGGATAAATGAGAGCGCAGCAGGGAACAACAACTCAGCCGGATTCTGCATCATACCGGAACCGTGACTCATCCTTCCGGCTTGCACGGCCCCATCAGGCCATCACCTGCCATAGCCTGATGGCATCTGCCGCTCACCCGCGGCTTGCAGTTGGCTTGCAGTACCAAATCCTTCACAAACAGTACATAAAGAAGTTCTCGACTGCGGAAATACAAGGTAAGTATTTAAAAATACCATTGGATATTCACTGAATGTTAGTTAATTATCAGTTGTAACTACTTAATTACAAAGAGGATTCCAACAAAGACAGCGTGATTCCGTCACGACGACATGCAAATGACATTCGATCCACGCATGTCCCTTTGACATGCGTGGGTCTTTGCCCCCAGTGTGAATATTGACGGTGCGCTTTCAGATTGGCGCCTACTTTATGCCGAGTTTTTCTTAGATGCAACAAAGTGTGCGCAGACTGAAATCCTCTGAATGTGATGTGATGTACATACTCTGGAACACTTGCTTTACATCTGGCTCCAACTGGTTGCCGAAGCGGTGAACAATCACCTACGTTCTCTGCATTATGTGTCCGAGGCACTTAGGGGCACGCTTCCTTCCGTTGATTGCCACGGAACCTGCTTGAACACTACGGAGGCAGCCAATGGAGAAGCCAGGGTATCTCGCGGCGACTCCGCAGCGTTCGATCTTGGCACTTCAAGTCTTCTCTGGTGTATCTCAGTCAGCCATAATTATGCGGCTTCACCTGGTGCTCACACGCTCCGGAACATTTGTGATTTATTACAGGTTCCTCGGACGACTGTATGCTTCAACTAAGCGGAATTTTTAAACCTCCTTGGAAAACTGGAAATGTATATAAAGAGAGTGGTTCTATCAGATCAGCATCAAGTTTCAACTACTCAGTACCATCATGCAGCTCAAAATATCTTCTCTCGTCGTCGCTACCGTCCTATTTGTCTTTGAAACGGCAGCGTTCCCCGAACCCTCTGGTCATGCATTTAGGGCTCCCAAATCCACCGACCAGCGTTCGCCGTGTCCGGGACTCAATACGTGACCGAGTTTTTTTCCCAATGCCACCCCGCACCTGTGGCTAACGCCGTTCATAGCCTCGCCAATCACGGGTATCTCCCCCGTAGTGGGCAGAACTTCACCGTCACGCAGATCATGGAGGCCGCGCTCAGTAAGTACATCCCTTTTCTTCGAAATGTCGAGCTCATCGCTTGGCGTATAGACGGCTTCAACATGAACTGGGACCCAATCCTCTTTGTGGCTAAGTTCGGATTGCTCAGCGGCGGCGATGCGACCACTTTTGAGACCATGAGCCTCGGTGCGCTTTCACTGTACGCCACCTCATTTGCATCCCTATACTCTGTTTCATTTTCCTGACACGCGTCCGACCGCAGCCACAATCTCATCGAGCACGACGCGTCCATCTCGCGCAACGACTTCGGCCCCGACGGGACTGGCGATAACGTACACTTCAACGAGACGACGTTCTCCGTCCTCGCGAACGTCAACCCGGGGAAGGATTATTACGACGGGACGTCGGCAGGCGAGGTGCAGCGCGCGCGCCTCGCGCACTCCATCGCTACGAACCCCAACGTAACCAACACAGAGAAGGAGTTCAAGCTGCGCAGCCGCGAATCCGCTTTCTATCTCAGCATCTTCGGGAACCCGCTCACCGGCATTGCGCCCAAGCAGTACGTGTTGTGAATCCACTCAAAGGTGATCTGATTGAGATGGCTTTGGCAGATTTGTGCAGATCTTCTTCCGCGAAGAGCGCCTCCCCTTTGCTGAGGGATGGCAGAAGCCGACCACGCTGATCACAAGCGACACCTTGAACCCCATTAGCCACGTGATCCAGAATGCGTCGCAGTGGACTGCTACTCAGCAGTGCGAGCCTCTTGTACTTGGTCCCGGCGTGGTGCTTCAGTAACCGCTGGTTGAATATCAGATACCTACAGTTTATCACCGGTCACTGACACAAACAAATGAAATCACCGTTTTGCGCTCAGTGGGCCTTTGTGGGAATTCTGAGCAGGCTAATTTGTGTGCATGTGTTCCTAGAATGTTTTGCCAAAATTTTGCCATTTTTGTGGAAGTCTTGGCTGGTAAACGAATTAAAAGCTCTTGTGTCATTGACCCGGGGTGCAAAATCGGTGCCAAACAACAACCAAACACTTGAGTTTTCCGCCCGTTTTCTGGTTTCATAGGGAACCTGTGTGCAAATTGTACATTCTATCCTTGTTTCACATAGGTATGGTACAGGATTGAAGAGATTGTACGGCCTCTGGCCCTCAATAGCAAAAGAAAAAAAGCGTGTCATTGACCGGCTTGTGTCAGTGACCGGTGATAAACTGTACTTGTCTTTGTCGCTGTGCTGCATTATATTGGTGCTACTGCTATCAAAATTTGGACTATCTTAATTGTTCTGTTACGAGAGGCTGACATCGGAGAAACTACCAGGATTCAGGACATCGAGAAACAAAAAATCTCTGCAGCAATCGATCAGGCTTGAGCTGAACCCGAATTGAACAGATCAGTCTTGCATACAGGCACACTACCTCGAACTGCGCAAAAATATCCAAGTAAGTCTCATCGACACCTCAAATCTTCGCTCTCAGAAAGCGCAATTAAGGCCCGTTCAACCCGTCGGAGGGACTCTATTTGCAAGTGCGTTCCGCAATTTTTAATGTCATCACTCCGCCTTGTATATGAGCCATTGGCAGGAACACTTCCCCCGCAGGGCCCGTAGAGCTATCCGCCTTATGAGATCGCCACGTTCGCCGAAGTGGTGAGCGTCTAATATCTTCTTCCTGAATTAAAAACAATTTGAAGTATTGAACGGTGGAGAGGCTTTGAAAAAATGTTGCCTCTCGAGGGATGGCCCTCGCAACTCGAATTGCCAGATAGATCAAGAGCCTCACCACAAATTTGGGGTGTAGGGCTGTGGCATTTCCCCGAAAAAAGTCGTGCTCATTTTTTTAAAAATACTTGAAGGGTCTGTGTCCAGAAAGGTAGTCAAATCATTACAGTTCTCGGATATCGAATCTCCACTTGGCATCCTGGCCTGGAATCCGTCTTCGTGCCAGGCTCGATGGATCGCCCCTAGGAATTTCTCTTCTTGCTTCCCTCTCCGAGTCGGCCGTTTCTGTTTTGAAAATTTCAACAATGCACGGTCTCGAACCGCTCTCGTCCTCTCTGGGGGACTCATGCATCTACACGACGTCTAATTCTTTCAACGGCGCGCTCGCAACTCACCGCCTGTATGACCTCTGCCACCAACTCTTTTCGTGCTTGCCTTTGATTTTACGCACTGCGGTGGCCGATGGATTTTTAGGACAAAAACATGTAGTCCAAACATGACTTCCCGCTTCAGTATATTTTCTTCGCCGCCCAAAAGATCCCACAAAACCAATTCGTTTTTGGGCATATGTTGTGCATCAAAACCAAAGTCAATTTTTCCATCCCAAACTCTCACGAAAAACACAACATGTTTGGTCTCCTTTTAGCCAAGAAACAGACTCCTTTTCAAGCACCAAACAGGTATTTTTCCATTGTACTCCTTCTGTTTGGGACCCAATACAACATATTTTTGCTGCTAAAAGGGAAACAGAAAATGGGGTATTTTTCTCGAGCATTTGCGATGCAAAAGGGGATTGAATTTGGCTTTTATTTGTGGGTCAAAGATGTATCTGAGAAAGGGGATTTTTAGGACTATCTTTCGGAGAACTATAAAAATACAGGCAAACGGGAAGACCTGTTTGGACCTGGTGTTTTGTTCCCAAAAAGACTGCAACCCAATTTCCCTTATATGGGGACTCGTGGGAAGATGCACTCGGCTAACTTCCAAGACCTCGGAGCAATGTGTTGCAACGTCCGTGAGGGCCGGAGTCGCACCGACTGCATGTCGGGATGCGTCGGGATCGTCGTCGGGCTCCCGCCCTACCAAATTAAGGCTGAAGATGAGGCAGATCATGCAACCCATGTTCACATGTTGAAAGATAATCGTTATAATGCTTGTACCTGTTCAGAGTCGGGGCCAGAAAATCATTTTTGAGGTGCCTCGAGGTCGTCGAAGACAGCGGCGACGGCCCATTTGTCAACGTGGCCGCGCTTTTGATGGAATTGATGAAACCCAACGGTAGCCGAGTGCATCTTCCCACGAGTCCCCATATAAGGGAAATTGGGTTGCATCTGCATCTAGCATCTGGCAGCCGAACGAGCCCTAACATGTTCATTTTGTTCGATGTTCAAACCTCGGCAATCATGCGAAAATTCCCATAAATGGTAATCCGGCGAATGCCGGAGCGGAAATTTTTGCATTTTTTGCCTTATTTAGGCAGGAAAAAATGGTTGCCACCGTCACTGGTCCCAAATAAGTTCAGTTCACGAAGGACCCCTGAGAATACCGCAACAAGGTAGGATTCAACAGTCCGGACAAAAAAAATGAAAATTGATCCAAGCTGTGATACTAGTCCGGATAAAATTGATCCGGACCGTCCTGACCTCGGATTCTTAGTCCGGACAGAAAATTTTGGGCGCAGGTAGGTTGGATACGGAGTCCGGACAAAATTTCTGATGGCCATTGTTCGACTTGAGTCAACTTGATATCTATATATTACCTACCTTGCAATCAAAACCACTACGCGATTACGGGCCAAGTGAGTGGCCCAGAAATCCATTGTCTGTCTAGATCAGTTATTAGCGCGAGGGTATGGGCCACTAAGTGGCACAGAATATTATCCATTTTCCAAACCACCTTTTCTAATCTCACTCATATAAATCATATGATGGCAGAAGTGTCAGGGAAGATGGCAATCCTGTTTACCAGATGCTGCGCCGAGCATTCAGAGCTGATGGTCACAAGCTTGAATACGGTTCAACAGAGGGGGAAGGGTAATATTAATCTACTGGACATTGAGGAGGAGGATGGTGTTGATCTAGCATTGTAGACGGGCCTTAGGAATTTTGCCGATTTTTGGGGGGAATTTATAGGATTTTTTGCAATTTTTTTTGACCTTTGAGGTGTAGTCCGGACAAAAAATCCGAAATTTTCAATGGTGTGAGGTACAGTCCGGACAAAATTATTGACCTCGTTCACTTGCATAGTCTGGACAAAAATTCCAAAATTCGAAATCTGGAATCCTACCTTGTTGCAGTGTAGTGGAGGGAAATGCCCGACGTGAGGTCCGTGGAAAGGGTCGGTGATCCGAGTAAGCGTAAAGTAGATTTTGGGAATAAGATGCTGAGGTCGGTCCCGAGCCGTAGAGTGCGAAAATGGGAGGACAAGAGAGTATGAAAGTGCGAAAATCCGAGGAAAAGAGGGTCAGGTCGTGAGGCTTGATTTCGAGATTCTGGTGGCTAAACAGCCCACTGGCGACTTTCCGAGAGGAGGGGTCGAGGAGCTCCGATGCTACCTCTGGGCACTTGCCCTGCACTGGCCGCAGATTTGGTGGTACGAGCGTAAGAATTGATTGTTGATCCGTATTTACGAAACAAATAGATGTGTAAGCTAAATAGGGGTTAATCGAAAGACTGCGAAGAAAAGCTAAATAAAATGAGATTTCCACATGCCGGCCATCCAGCTCCGCCACAGCAGTATTCTCAGGGGTCCTGTTCATGAGCCTCTGTCACCCGTCACTGAGCATCCGGTCGAAATAGTACAGTATCGTGTGAACTCCGAAACCTCTTCTGGCCTATATCGGTTTAGCATCTCTGTTTCTCCAAAGAGCTACCCCCCAACTGGGCTCTCAGGATTCTGCATGAAGAGTTGCCGATACATGTTCCAGGCCCTTAAAACACTTTGCCAAGCACGCGGATCATCGGCACGGAGTGTCGGCAAGCGCTAGCCGTCGTTTGGCCTATGTTTGGTCTCGATCTCTATCTTTCCTTCCTTGCGTCTTCCTCTCATCTGCGACGAGGTCTCCCGCGCGTCGCCCTTCGCCCCTTCTTTAGGACTCACTTGACCGTGCCCGTGGAAACGACCCCCCTGGCTTGACTGCTTGGACAAGTGGCACACGACAGATGCAGGAGCCTGAGCAAAACCACGCTCCTATCTTCCTCTCCCCATCTCTCCCCTATTCCGACGGCCTTATTTCCCAGACAACCTCCACGTACCCCGCCCCCCCCTTCCCACAATGGCTTCCCTCACGGATTCCTACCGCGACGATTCAGCGTCTCCTGCAAATAACCATGTACGTTTCGTTTCAATTCCCCTTTCCCCCTTCTTGCTCCGTCTGCGCCGACTACTTCGGATCTCAAAGAGTGATCTACTCGAAGTTCGGGGTCATGTCTCTTTTATTCTACGATTGTATTCTATTCACCGCCCTCACATTGATCCAGTCATCGCTCCCGCCCTATTCGAGCCTTACCCGTCCGCCGCCGACGAATGGGACCTCACAACGCTCATGCGTGCGGATGGCACGCTACAAGCGAAACTCGAGGCGCATTACGACACGTTCATCGTGAGTTCTTGCTATTCCTCCTCGTTGACTTTCCACCGCCATTCACATAGTCACGTTTCACAAAGAGAAAATAATCCAACTAACTAACCGCCTTTTCTGTAGACTGAGGAAGACATTGCGCAAATCGCGGGTGCGGGCCTCAACTGGGTCCGTGTGCCGATTCCGTTCTGGGCGATAAGGTGCTTTCACTTTGTTACACAATCATTCCAAGCCTTAACGTACTGACTTCTCCGTTGCAGCACTTGGTCCGACGTTGGCACGGATGGGACCAGTGAGGTCGCAGAACCGTTCTTGGAGGGCGTGTGTTGGAAGTGAGTGCTCAATCTCCGGATCTTTGTTTCTTCCTCCCACCACTTCTTCGCTCCTTCCACTGACTCTCGGCTCCCGCAGATATATCGTCCGCCTCTTCGGATGGGCACGCAAGTACGGCATTCGCGTGAACCTCGATCTGCACACCATCCCCGGGTCTCAGAATGGTGCGTACTTGACACTTTTTCTTTCATCATTGAATTCCTTCGCGTTGAGCGTTGAACGTCATTGCAAAGGGTTCAACCACTCCGGCAAGCTCGGGCAGGTCAATTTCCTCAACGGGATTATGGGCATCGCCAACGCCCAGCGCGCACTTGACTACATCCGCATCATCGCCGAGTTCATCTCGCAGCCCGAATACCGAGACGTCGTACAAATGTTCGGAATCATGAATGAAGGTACCTAGACAGCTTTCATTCCAATATTTTTCACGCCTGCTGATCTCGTAATTTCTATAGCGCTGATGTCGACCATCGGGCAAGAACAGCTCTTCTCATTGTTCGTGTTTGCCCCTCTACAATAACCATCCGCTAACATTTATTTTCGACAACAGCTATCTCGAAGCGTACAACATGATTCGCACCATCACCGGCTTGGGCGCGGGCAATGGGCCCTACATCGGCATCCATGACGGCTTCGAGGGTCTCTCGTCCTGGGTGGGCTTCCTCCCGGGTGCGGATCGCGTCATTTTGGACACCCACCCGTACTTCGCGTTCAACAACCAGCCAGACAGCTCGCCTATCGCGACTGGGACGGAGCCGGCGAGTGCGGGCGGGATCTGGCCGAAACAGGCGTGCAAAACCTGGGCACAGTCCCTCAATACAAGGTACATTCTCCGCGACACTCCTACGTGATCTTTCTAAAAATAAATCTTTAATGGGACCCAGAGCTACGGCGGGGGCTGCAGTCTATGGATGGACTCGTCAACGTGGAACGCGACTGTGAAGGCTGGTGTGATGGAATTTGCCCTTGCCAGCATGGACGCAATGCAGGATTGGTTCTTTTGGACGTGGAAGGTTGCTTGCGCCCCTCATTCTATGCGGTTCTTGCATCTAATCGTCCCTTTTCAGATCGGCAATGCAACAGACGGCGTCGTGCGCTCGCCGCTGTGGTCCTACCAGCTCGGCCTCGAAGGCGGCTGGATGCCCAGCGACCCGCGAACCTCCGAGGGCACTTGCGGCGCCCTCGGTGTCGGGGGCGACGCGTTCGACGGCATCTACAGCGCGTGGCAGACGGGTGGCGCGGGGGCGGGCACAATCGCCCCTCTGTGTCCTCCGCGATTGGGCCCTGGCCACCCGCGCAGATCTCACACGTGCCCGCCGCGGCGCTGATGCTGCTCCCGACGTACACCGCAACAGGCAGCGTTGCGACGCTCGCGTATATCACGCCTAGCGCGACGGGAAATGGGGCGGCGGTCACGCCCACGGTGAGTATTCCCAATGGGTGGTTCGATGCGGGTGATACGGCTCCGGGCGTAACGGCCGTTGCGGGATGCACGTATCCCGATGCCTGGAGCGCGGTAAGTTCTTCGGCACCTACGGCACTCTGTACGGGTGCATAAACTTTAACTCATGAGTTTTGATACCCCCACGCTCCTTACCTTCTCGGACTTACAACATTATATTAATCCTGTTTAATCTATGTGTCTGACTTGGGCTACAGTGCTGTGTATATCTATCGCAGGGACTACGGTCACGTATTTGCACGCATCCTATGTGTACCGCAGTCCCTGGCATTGGCACGAGATCAACCTACCAGTGGTCAACAACAGCTTCACGGACAGGAATGGCGCGGTGGATGGCGCATCCCCGCGACCTCTTCTCACGGCACTTTTCGTACCTTATCTCTGTCTTTTGTTCACATTATTGCACGGCAGCATTGCGAATCAAGTATTCGACCTATGTTAAAAAAATTCAAGGTACATCCAGAAAATTTGAACGGCATCGTTGAGGTTTAATCTACGTGTGCCAATGTGAAAGACCATTAGAAGCGCGTATCTAAAATTTCAACTGAAGTCCGGGGGGGGACACGAAAAAGAGACCTTGCTTCATTTGTCAGAGACCCGACCCCGCGTCGAACGGGGGATTTCTACTTGCATTCCTAGGGCAGCAACCTTTTATGTCTCCCAGATGCGGCCGTCAGCTATCGGGTCGTGAAGGAAGGATATTGTACCTGGATATGGGAGGAACTCTAAGGAGAATATGAACGAGGTGCCGAATTTACATAATCCCCGAACGAGGAAAGGCAAAGAAGAACGAAATTCGGTAAGATTTCGTTGATCCGAGGGCGCGGGAGTACCACGGATGTGCGAGCAAGATGACGGAGAAGACCTGAGATTGTGCTGCTGGATTCGCGCCGTTGGGCGCTCAAGTACGCGAATTGATCGTGGAGTCGTTGGATCGCTGTTGTAATTTGCAGGTAGAGTGTTGGCGACGCCAAAAACCGCCGAATTATCGGCCCGGAGACCCAACCCCGAGTCGAACGAGTAGCTCTGCGTGGTCCATTACCGAGCAGATTGCAAGGGCGGAGGTCCGCCATCGGGTCTGGGGGAATATGTACTGGCGGAGGTTAAGTGAGATAACTTGGGTCGGATTCACGAAGGTGGCTTTGGTAGAGTCATCGAGATGCCAGTAATCGGGTACAGAGTAAGGGAATCCAAGAGATTGAGTGAGACTCGCCTAACGGATGTTCCGCTGCCAAGATATAAGAGAGGGGTATATCCAACCCGGGGCACACACACGAGACAGAGAGGTGCGCTCAACCACGCCACCATGACTTGTTTGAAACTTGAGTATGGCAGACAAGAGCTTGGGTTTTAAATATGATTTCGGATGGCCGTGATGACGATGGAGTGAGCAGTCAGGGCTAGGGATATGGATTATAAAGAAACAGCTAGATATTTGAAGGGCATGGAAGATTCTAAAGAACAGGCAACTATCCGGAGCGGGTCCGAGAAGTCGGGACGCGGCGGTATAGCAAGAGATTTCCCTGAACTTGAAAGAACGCGCGTGGATCTGTCTTGAGAGAAACCAAGAGGGATCAGCCCGAATCTCGCCGAAACTGTTGAATAAAAGCAGAAGGACAGATTTATTTGGATACGTGGCCAGGAGCACGGCTGTGGAGGAAGGGCAATGGGACTGCAATGCCAGCAGCAATGGGCGTCGGAGACAACAAAGCTCGGATCAAATTCGAAATCAGCCGTCATTCCGAGGGCCACCGGGCCGCACTTTCCGACGTCCTCTCTCACTCCACTGCCGCGCAGTTTTCGTGGCACTGTCCTCCAAGGCTGTTTCCACGGGGAATATATACATACCGAAAATCCCCTCGCACCTAGCTGGATGGGTCGCCCCATGTGGAGACACGCTGCACATGGGACACGACAGCCGCCTCTCAGACTCGATATGGTTCGCGAATTCTGCGTATTCCGTTCGGCACTTGCACAGGCTGCAGAAAACCAAGAGAATTTTTTTCACCCGTGGCAAGGTGAGCCCAGAGCCAGCTACAAAGCTGAGTAGCCCACCGACATCTGAACTCTTTGCGTTTACCCGCTGTGTTTCAGCCTCGCACACTCCGAGTCCGAAGCTCTCTCCCTCCTCGCCTTTCCGTTGCAGTTCCAAAAGCGGGTCTACATTGCCTCTTCTGTGTTGGTAACCATCCCGCGCACTGACCAACGTCTGCCTCTCGGCCTCCGATTCTTTGCTGACTCGATCATTTAGTTTCGTGTTCTCGTGAATATCACTCCCACCTTCCGTGTTCCACCCTCAGAATCCTCAATATCTCTTTCTACCTCAGCCTGCCGTATTGGCGCTGCCACACCCGCGAAGGCCTCCTCTGAATTTCCACCCTACGGTACGTATATTTTCCTCTTTTCGCTTCTCCCGGTGAATACTAGCAGTGACCCGTCTCACCATGAATTCGCCCGTCGTATGCGGCCTGCGTTTCTGCCTCACGAAGGCGACATTCGCGCACCACAAGTATGTACTACACATGATGAAGTTCTGACGCGGCACTCAGGACATCGTGCTGGACGGGTTCGGGTTCTCTCGTCTTCGGCTCGGCCGTATTCTTCTCTGCGCAGCTTCACATCTCCAGTCATTGATTCACTTCACGCCAGATACACTCTGGATCTGTTTCCTTCGGGGAGATCCATTATACATTCCCTGCAGCCAGGCGCGTAGTAAGTCAGTCATCATTTCCTCCCACCTTGCGATAACAACGGCCCTCATGAAATTCTTACTTCTGCCCCTACCTGATGGTGTGGAATTTCTATTATAATTTCCTGGCATATGCACGTTGAATATATTCGGCCTTATCCCGAGCACACGGAGAATGCGCGGTACTACGTTGTACGCCGTTCGTTCAGTGTCCGATCAAGTGACAAACTCGTCAAAGTGGCACCGCGACCTCCGAGACAGAAGAGTGGAAAGTCAAATCGTGTGTACACCATTTATGGACTACTTTATTGATAAATACTGAGGCTGTGTGACCTGCGGATCCACGAGAAATCTCTGAGTGAAAAAAAATCCGAAGAAATGGCGTTCGAATAACCCGACCCCCAACTCGAACGGGGTTCACCTGCTGAATGGGAAACTTTTGGCCACAACGGGTAGAGGCCGCCGCCTGCCGTCGGGTCTGCGTAAAACTATGCGTGTGAGCGGTGATATACTCGGGCGTGTGAATTAATGTAATGAACAATCCAGGACGAGTTGCATATACACTTACTGGTGAAAATGGGCTCGCGACGGATCCCGCCGGTTGCGCAACAGAAAACAGTAATGGTGAGCAACCCTCAACGACATCGAGAGAAACTATTCACATAAAGACAAGTGCGGCAAATCCTCTTCCTCGCGAGACTCCCAGGTATCCATTCCGTCTGTCTCTGATTTTTACCCCGACCGTGACGCGACGCCATGTTACCTCACCGAACATCGTGTTCGCTTCCTACTATCTCTGCCGACTAATCGCCACCGAAATTAGGTGCCATGGACGCGAAGAAGTCCATGCTTCCTGTACACGTACTCTTATAAGTACCGTCCTACCACCGCTTCTCTCCCCCTCTCACCTTCCGCCCGCCCACAGCCCACCATGCTCCTTGCTAGGGTCCCTAAACTGTTCCAAAACCTCTACATTTTCACCTACGACTTCTTCCTCGCCCTCTTAAACCTCGTTGCCCCGAAGCGGCGCGCCGGGAGTGTCACGCCATATGGGAGCCCTGGCGCCGGGGGCAAGTGGCCTGAATTCATCCCACCGAAGGCAGGCGACAAACGGTCCCCGTGCCCCGCGCTCAACGCCCTGGCGAACCACGGTACATACTAAGCATCTCTCTGCGCCGCTTGTTCTCCAAAATTTATTACTGAATCCCCCAGGTATCCTCCCTCGTGGTCCGTACCTCTTAGCGAGCTATATGCACCCCGAATATCTGGCTCATTGATGAATTCGCTATTCAGACGGCCAAAACATCAAGTTCGCCGACCTGGACCACCACGTGCGGGACACGTACAACTTCGCCCCGACATTCCCCACCTTCACTGCGCTTTTCGTCGCTCAGTATCTGAACAGAGACTACAACACGGTACATCTACATCCCTCATCTCACTGTACCTAACAATCGGGCTCAACACACCCTCGTTGGCTAGGATACGTGCGACCTAGCTGAAATAGGTCTACACAACGCGGGCATCGAGCACGATGCGTCGCTCCTTCGTGCGTGTTTTACGTAAATAACCAATTAATCTCGACTCATACTCATACGCGGGTATTACCTACAGGACAAGACGTGAAATTCGACGCTGACCAGGGCACGCCGTACCTCCCCTTCATCGATGAGCTCCTCGCGTCCGCCTCGGGCAAAGACGCCGACGGAAACCCACTCCTCACCGTCGCAGACCTATCGCGCTATTCGGCGAAGCGCCGCGCTGAGGCGCGCGCCACGAACCCCGATTTCGTGCTCGATAAGCAGCATAAGATGTTCGCGAGCTCCAAGTGCGTTTGCTTCGATCGCCTTCCTTCCTTCTTTCCTTCATTTGAGATCACTAGTCCGGTAGCTGACTCACGGATTGCAGCTGCGCCACCCTAGCCACCCTCTTCGGTGGCCGGGTTGCGGACCTCACGCCGTTCTTGAGGGAGGAGCGGTTCCCGGATGGGTGGGAGTCCCGGGTCCGCTCGCGCATGGGGATGACGTTCCTTGCGCTGAACTTCACTGTGTTCAAGCTGGAGCGTGGGATCAAGGAGGAGGATTACACCAATGCGCCAGCAAACTGAGGCGCTGCATGTGCAAAACATTTGAACACGGCAAAAAAAAGAGCGTATGAGCATTGAATCGTCGACGGGATCATTAGAGGAAGAATTTAATGGGTACTGAAGAAGGATGACTTACCGATTTGTCAATTATTCGTATCTGCCTCCATACTACTTAAGCAGACCCGATACCGGGCGGCCGTGCTCTACACTCTGTTTTCCTTGAGCACTGTCATTCGGGGAACTCCCGTTCGACTCGGGAGTGGGTCTTTATATAGTTGTATTGCGAAGTTTTTTTTCCCGTTTCAACAGCTCTCCCGTTCAGCCGGAAAGCCAAAGGGTTCAAGTGTTGCTTCGGAGAGCCGCTACATGATATTCCATGCTCATTGCCCATCATCGTACCTCGATACTCAACTGAAGAGCTCGGGATGGCCCGTAACTCGTTATGATTTTCTCTTAGTCATCGGGACGACGTACAATCCAAAACTCCTCGGACGATCTGCATAGCTTATCTGTACCGGCACACATCGAGAAAAACGGACTCCAATGCAGAATGCCAGGCAGAATTGAACCTTTACTCGTAAGTCTCCCGATCCATCGGAATTCCGTTTTACTCTTTGCGACGCCGAGCTTGGTCGTACTGCCGTGCCAGCCATGGCCATCTCATGTAGATTCCGCATCCTATGTTTGAGTCACAAGCACGAAGAAAAACTAGATCGCCTTCTGCAACTGACTCACCCGTTTCTACTTGCACAACGTAAAAGACTGGAGATACCCATTCTACGCCGTCAGGAGGAATCGAACCCCCGCACCTCTCGTACTAGTAACTTCAGGCTACGGAAGGAGATGGATTCGCCACGGGTCAACGACGCTCGTTCTACATCGGGATGAGTGCCTATGTGGAAATGATGAAACGATAGACTGATCTTTGTATGTACGTAAAAATAGTCTCGACAGGTCGTCTATGCCAGCGCTCCGAAGTCGGATGACAAATGAGGATTCCGGCTCACCTGTGTTCACGCACGTGAGATACGTGGGGACACCCCGCGATAACCGGGACTGAATAAGAGGCCGGGAGTCGCGGCGCTGAGATACAGATTAGTTCGAGAATGAGAAAAGAAATTAAGAATGGAAGGTGTTCCAGAGTGGGAAATGTAGAGTCTTCTGCTGTACGAGACTTGCAGCCACCGAAGTCGACTCGGATTCATTGGATAATTGAACAAAGCTCGGAGAGCAACACCTAGGATGGACTGAGGCTAAAAAAAAATTAGAAGGAACAAAGCATACGGGAGGCATATTCTTCTGCGTATACTCAATTTCAAACAGAGAGCAGATGGCAGACGCGGACTTGCACGACCGGTCTGGGGATCTGGCGGGTACGTAGAGATGAAAGGCTTCGAGGACACCTGCATTCAAATTCAGGTAAGCATGCCACTAGAAGAAAAAAAGTGCGGTACCGGACGGATGGGGCGCAAAAGGCGGAAACAATCACCACAATGACACGACCGGACCCCGAATCGAACGGGGATCTTCCACATGCATTGATATCGTGTACAGACACAAATGGCAGATGCGGCCGTCCGCCCTCGGGTCTGGAACGAAGTATCGTTAGCTCGAATTTTCAAGACCCGAAATGAAAGTAGGTCGGCGTGGGCCGTGGCAATGAAAATGCTATGGACGGAGGAACATTGGCGACCGAGTGACGTCCGGGGTCCCGGGTATTCAGAGGATTTAAACCCAATCCCATTTCGATATACCAGGAGCCGGTCGGGGAGAGAGAAAGCAGCTAGAAGTCTCAAGACAACGCCGGCAAGGGAGGGGCGCCGAGGGAGAAGCTGAGTTGATACCAGTATAAAAGTATGACTGAAATGCTTGGAGACCAGTGCCGACTGGTCACCAGTCGGAAACCAGTCGGGCGAGTGTGCATCGAATGCAGAGAGAACCGCCGGCCAGCCGTGAGTTGTCATACTCGGGGGATTTTAGGGGAAGTCAGAGTGAACGATTCACCTTCGATTCTGAGTCGATTCAGACTTCGATTCAGGTCCGATTCTGAGGTCAGAATCGATCCAGAATCAAATCTGACTTTGACCGTCCCGATTCAGTTTTCGATTCTGCGACGATTCAAGAATCGATTCTCACCACATCAAACCATCACATGTGGCGATCAGTTCGAAACCTTCGATTCTGGAGTCGATTTCGTGGGAGTTCCTCCTCCCGAGGAGGAACAACACGAAACATCGATTCTGGTTCGATTCTGCAAGACTCGATTCTCCTTCGATTCTAGCCTCGGAATCGGATCAGAATCGATTTCAGAATCGACCCAGAATCGAGGCCGTTTCGTCTACTCTGACTTCCCCTATTAGCCTAGATAGGTGGTAGAGGGTAGGCAAAATTCTGGATGTGCCGGGGATGCCTTCGCCTCTGCAGTCGCTCGAAGGGAGGCAACGGTTCCGACCCGGCGCGGATCAACCGTGATCGAATCAATCGGATCACCCGATCATGCCAGCACGTGACGCACCCTGAGCTCTCATCTCGCGCGCGTCCGTCTGTGATTCTACATCGCTGGTCAAGTGCTTTCCCCGCGCAATACTCCAGAGCTATTTTTTGGACTTTTGCCTTGGAATCCGCCCCTGAGCCGGCTCAATGGAAAGGCAGGTTTTTCTTCTTGTCGTCATCTCGGACGTCGGTATCCTTTCCTTAGGCTTTCTTTGTTCAAAATCTCGCTGAAAATTCAGACACAACTCAATATTGGCTTCGCTCTCCTTACCTGGATTTGAGTCCATCGCACTCCTCAACATGTCGACAAGTGTCAAACCGCTCCGCTCGAAACTCTCCTTCCAACCCCATCTCCGGTCTTATATTCTGCCGCAATGGTGGTATGCCAGCGCAGCTATCGACCTCCCCCGGTCCCTGCGCTTGAGCACGGTGAGTCAGGTATCCGACACATTTAAAGTCCTTAGTCAACCCTCCCCTTCCAGGGACCCCACTGCGCGCCCTGATTTCGACGCAGAAAAACCCTCGTTCGACTCGAGGTCGGGGAATTTGCGTTTTTAATTAGACTCCCGGGACCAGTTCAAGATTCCAACGTCGCTTCGGATGGTCTGCGCAGAAGGAAGTGTTTCGCATTCTGAATATCTTCCACCCCGAACGGCTTTTTGTTCTTGGACTCACCGTGCTCTCAAAATGCCTTTCGAATCCCAGGGCCAGCGACCATTTATATTGCAGACCTGATGGTAAGGACCACATTCGCTCTCTGTTTCAGGATTTTCTTGGTCGTCAGCGGAATACCTCCGTTCGACTCGGGGTCGGGTCATTTTCTGGGGTGATGTGTCTTTTTCGACTCTCCTCCATCCGAATATTCATCTGATCCCTCATTTCAGACTAGAACGGCGTGTGATTCGCTTCACTCGATTGTATTTGTGCGCCATCCTTATTCTCTTCCTTTCAATGGTGAGGCATCATTTCCTCCGGAAGCGCGACATTCCGCGTTCAAGATTCCTCGACAGTCCCTCCACTCAAACCACGCTCACACAATCTCTGTGAACTGTGGAACACGAGCGCAGAGTTTCTTTATGGGTCGGGTAATGTTTCAGGCTTCTCCCATCACGACGAAACTTGAAACTTATGGAAATTTGGGCAGGAGGAATTCATCCATCCGCCACTTGTGGCTGCACAAATCCAAGTCGGGGTGATATCCTGGAAGTCCGCGTACCAAAATTTCCGAGCAGAAACATATGACCTCTATTGCAAGCAAGAGCAGTCAAGACACCATTCAACTCGAGGTGAATCAGTTTCAGGACGTCCTCGATGATCTTGCTCGCTTGAAATCAACCCCCAGACATTCCCAGTGAATATAATTCCCCATACACTACGTGTCTTGAACCCTCCCTCGACCCGACCCGATAGCGGATAGCGGCAACTGCTAGTTCATTTACTAACGCGCTCCCATTCGTTTTGAAACTTCTTCCCTCCAACGTTCAATCCATTCCTCCACCCCAAGCTTCAAACTAAAGCTATACGCGCCATCCTATAATACCTCTGGTGAGTTCCTATTTGGTGTCACCCAACGCCAGAATGATACCCTTTTCAATCTAATGCTCACAAGACACCATGATGGAAGTGTGTTCGCCCTTCGTCCGTCCATCCGCCGCGAACCCCGTTCGACTCGGGGTCGTGGTATTGAGAAGAGTCAAGCATTTTCTTTGATGCTCCCTCCTCCGTCTGTTTCTATATTCATTGAATGAAGGTGTGTAAATTCCGAAGAACTCACCCTATTCTTGTTCTGGTGAAGCAGCCTCTCAACTTGATCCCCCTTCGTCAAAATAATGCCTCTGATGTTCGCGCTCCAACCTCCCTTGAGAAGACCCAACGGCGGAGTTCCGCCTGCGATCTCTGTATGCGAATCTGTGGCGAGAGGTATGCATACAGCCGATCGACTCGGCATGGGTCATGCTAGTGCGGCCACGTGTGTTTTTTCATCCATCCTCCTAGCTCGTTTCATCCTTTGAATTTACCAATGTTAATCCACGCCGCCATCCCTCTACCCCACGATCTATGTATTGGATGCTTCCGTCAAAAAGATTCCTTGTCGGGTCCCGTCAAAAAGGTTACTTGTCAAATTGAATTGACGAACTGCCCAAAATATAAACCATTTCACCTTTCAAGCCTCACACCAGTTCAATAAGACCCGATAGTGGTGGGCCACATCCGCGATCTGTACTGTTGTTCCACGTATAGAGCGGAAGACCCCGTTCGATTCGGGATCGGGTCAGCCTTTTTTACTCTCGCTCTCTTCGTTTTTCTCACTCGGTGAATTTTAAGTTTAAATTTCCCCATTCCGTCATTTATACAGGCAATTCAATGAACCACGACCTTACGGTGAATATGTAGTGAATCCAAACGTGAAACGCATCCACAGAGTTAGGACTAGACTCCATGCAACATATTGTAAGGATGATTTACATGAATCCCACAAGGCCCGCGAGTTCTCCGATTCCATGTCGGGTGGCGCAACGAGAGAGACCTGCCCTTGGTCGACGGCTGCGGTCCAAGTCGGGGTAGTAGGTACAGCTGTATGAGGTGGTGTGAAGGTGTCAATCGGAATGCGAAAGGGACGCGAATTTCGCCCGAGAATGGAATCCTGCGGCTCGCGTCGAGAGGAGCGGCTGGAAATTAAGTGAGGAATGGGTAGGATATGTAGGTGAAGAAAGTTCACACCAGTCTTAGTATGATTTGCGTTTCGGGGGCCGAGCAAGATCCGTATCAATCCAACTGCAGAACCTCTGAGAACTGCAGAACCTCTCAAATGCACTATGATTGTGAAATGCACGATGATGAGCAGCCAGGAGGAGCCCGGGATGGACCGTCCCAGCAGGTTCTAAGGGCAATAAAGTAGATTCAGATTTATTGAACAATAAAAAAGGAATGGTGCATATTACCAACTTACCTCAGGGGAAAAAAACAAACTGGTGACGAAGCACAACCCCACCAGATGTGGCCGTCCGCCATCAGGTTTGCGATGAACTGTAAAAATGTTGTAATAACAACCGAGACACCAACAGACGGATGCAGTTCACCCCCGACGTGCTGTGCAATTCCCGCTCAAATGACTGCTTACATACTCATACGGACTCATACGACTTGCGCGCGCTGTTTTCCTCATGTCTATTCATCACTCTGACTCTTAGTTATGTTTTCTTATGACTCGTAGCTATGCCTCCTTCTGTATAAGTACTGCAGCAATTATACTGAGACCCCTGCGCGTTTGCAGAGGGTCACTGAGCTTCGCTACGTCCCTAGGCTCTAAATCCAACAAAGGATAGTTGCCCTACTGTATATGAGAGGGAATTTATGGGAGGCAGCATTATGCAAGATCAAATGTTTAGCAACAACCGCTTGACGACCACTGGATTCCCGAGATATTGAGACGAGAGATTGACACCGGGGGCAGAGACCTGCGCATGCAAAATGACATGCGTGGTTCGCATACCATCCGAATGAGGTAAGGCATAGTTGGTCAGACAAAGAGGGGCTTTGTCGGCTGGCAGGGCCCAACAAATCCCCCCTTTGTCTGACCAAAGGCCCTTTGCCAGGCATTGTACTACATGTGGACGACATGTGAATAGTGCTGGCAGGGTCCGGTTCGGAAATCGGTCCGAACCTGAACCGAACCTGACCCGAACGGGGGGTTCAAACTTCAGGTTCAAGGTTTGGGCTCCAGAGATTCTATTTAAACACAATTGAGTCATATTTTGAGGAGTTTAACAAAGGTATTGCCCTCTGGACTTTCCATAATCCATACCATTCACTCATGACCAATTCTAAGTGAGTTGCCTGATGTTTTCAAGCTGTAGGTTGCGAGAGGATGGTCACTCACGTGTATGGCACATATACTGTGCAAAAAGTATTGGAGGTCATCTTGGGAGTGGAGACAGGTTTTTTGAATACATCTTTGAAATGGAAACGAGGTTTTTGCTTGCACCTCTCAAAATGGTGACATCTCTCAACTTAGTTGCATCCGTTGTAGAGGTTTACAAAGCACCCAGCTCCAGTTGACTGCTTCGAGTGCCTTTGAATTTTTTGACTCGAAATCATCCCGAGGGTAGCGCAACTGATAGTATTGATCGGAACGGTGATCCGAATGTTCCGTTAGGATCCCAAAAAGATATTTTATGGTTTTTGAGCCTCGGAGAGCAGAGATCCGTAAATACGATGACAAATATATTTTTGTGAGTGAAAACAGTTACTTGGGAAATTATGAGACGAGTCCCAATGCTCTTAAAAGTTTGGGCAAACTTGTTAGTCCACGAAGTCAAACTACGGTAAATTGTCTTCAGTATTTACCTGAACCTTGCTGGTAGGTGCTCCAAATGGATTTTCTGATGATTCTGTATTTAAAATATGATGTCCGAGAGACTTGAGCTGAGGCAGAAATGCAAAGAGGCCGACAGAGTACGAATTGATCCCGGGCCGGTAGTTGGGATCTGATCCCAACATTGTGGTGATCAATCCCAATTTTGCCGAGATGCCAACGACTCGCTAAGATGTAAGCCGTTTCAAGACGTTGCATCTAAATTGAAGATGTAAACTTCCTGTGAGTTGTCACCCCAGTTAATCTCTTGAGATGTAAGTTGTCCGCAAAAACCCTGTAAAATTTCGCTAATTTTTGCACAGTATATCGCCCATACACGTGATTTGATCAAACTTTGTTCAGCTCGAGTTTGTTCAGATATATTTCTAGATGTGCTTCAAAGTGTCTTGGCATGCTTTGGTGTAGATTTTAGACGGAAAAATACCCTTCCCAATTTCTGGGGGGACTGCGCGGAGGTAGTTTCGGTGTGGGAAATGTTCTGAGGATCAAAAAGTTCGAACACGTTCGAACACCGAACCTGAACCGAACGCAGGTTCAGGTTCAGCGTTCGGGAAAAAGCACCCCGAACCTGATCCAAACCGAACCTTGCCAGCACTACATGTGAACCACGCATGTCGCTTTGACATGCGCGGGTCTTTGCCCCCGGTGCCGGCTGGACGAATTTAGTTCAGGCAGTCGGGAGGGATCAAACCTTTGCACTCCTCTGCTGTTCATCCCTACATGAAAATCGGGGGACCTCCCACTGGTCGGCAACAACTTGTGTTACTCCATCATCGCGCTATGGAGCATGAACTTGCTCCGAAACGGAGCAGCGGTCGAACAGAATGTGCTCCGGTTTCTACATGAGTGCCGGAACTGCCTTCCAACGGACTAAGCTCAAAGGAAGAATTAGTGCAAGTTAAAATTTAACTGGGAGACATACGCAGTGGTACCAGGAGAGAGAGCGCGTCCGAGGGAATGATGTCTGCGTGGCAAGTCGCTAGGTGCCCTGAGCTAACACGCCACGATGTAGTTGATCGGCAAGACAATGCAATACCTGGTAATCGAAGAAGTGGATAAAATTAATTATGAGTGCAGCCCGCCAAGTTAGAAAAATAAATACAAACCGATTATTGGCTCCACCACCCGACACCAAGTCGAACGGGGGTCTTCTGTAGGCAGATTAGATCTAGTGTCCAATATAATTGCAGATGCTGCCTTCCGCCACTGAATGTGTCCGAGGTAGGAACTTTGAGAAGTGGAGTGTGGCCGATACGAACAAGTTAGTCCCGGAGAAAGTTCGAGGTAACCTGCCCCAGCCCCAGTAGGTAGGCAGACAAGGTTTCAAATCCAGAGAAAAAATGTGGATTTTATTTCTCAATTAGTGACCCGGCTTCGAGTCGAACGGGGGGATTCTGCTTGAACCGCACAGATAGATTTTGTCATGGAAATTAGTCAGTAGACATAATTCTATCCGTTGAAGCCTCCAAGCCTCGGATCAGAACTCTGTGGAAGTCTTAAGAACACTCAAGATTGATTCAGAGTTATCGAGAACCCAGGCTGTGCGCGCTGGCTGTGCGCACTGCCTCTAGATTATTATATATAAACCTCACATAAATACTCTGTACAGCATCTTACATCTTATTCTCAATCCACTACAGTTGACTGTATCTTTGCGTGAACCTAAGTCGGCTAAATCGAAGTAAAGCTAGAAGCTTACCACGAGTTTAGTACAGCAGTCTTAAGAGTACGGAGACGTTTCCCGTACTCACGTCTAACTAAGAATTATCTAGTTATTCGGTTGCTTAAGGTAGAATCGTATTTGAGTCAGTTGTTGGTTCGTTGGAATTTAAACATCTTTATGACTGGGAGTAGGCCTCTTCGAGGCGGGTGCTGAACCTTTAGGTGGATGCACCAGTGAACTGTCTGCCTACCTCTTCCTTCTGATGGTTATTACAAGATAGTACAAGATAAATATTTGGGCTCTTAACATAGCAAAGACAGTAGGTGTGGACAGGGATATAAATATTCAACATCGTCTGAGGGGGCCCAACGAGAATGACTCATGTCTCGGTAGTGGGTAGAACAATGAATTCCCCATCTCATGTATATGGACACACTGATCCCCCACAACTTAGATGCATGAAGCTCTGGTGGAGAGTTCCAAACAAAAGTGGAGCTAGTACATGCCAGACACCAAGCCGGACGTTTAGACACCTGTAAGTACAGACGGAGCCCAGATAGACCACCCATCCAGGGAAGCACCATAAGAGGTTTCAGCAGAACCATCATATGGTCAGTTGAGGTGTCTGTCTAGAAGATACTGGTAGAGATGGGCACATCAGAGAAGGTATGCAGCAAAAAACGACATAGAGTCGGAGTCGGAGTCACATAGACATACCAGCCTGCCTACGGCAAACTGCTTGCAGCACCTCAAATACCATAGAGTGGACTAGTGACGAGTCTAGTAGAATGTAGCAAGAACCAACATAAGACTAGAGTAGCAAGCCGGAGACACGGAAATATCGCCAATCACTCTCCGCGTCCGAATAACGTCCGAGTTTCGGATGTTGTCCGAAAGTCCCACGTCAACGGATACTGACCCGAACATCAAGCAGAAATGACTAATGAGCAAAATTGAACTTAGGAGGATTGCATTGCCTTCTGTGAATGAAACGGGCTAGCACGCAGGAATTCGAAGCAGAAGGAAGGTTGGAAAAGTATGTTTCCATTTTTATTGCTTATATTCTCTTTCCCCACTTGCTTTTCAATTTTTCTTGTGATGACCAATTCTTCATGACAAACAGATCAAAAACTGATTCGCAAACTCGATGTTCTCCTGGGCAGCCAAACCTAAAGGTTCAGCAATTAACTACTCTATCGCCTGCGGGCAATACCAAACCGCTCACGGTCACAGCATTCCCTGAACCCGGTTTTGCTAACATTGGTGGACACATTGGGAAATTCCTTACTTCAACACTGGTTGATTTCTCTACGACTCTACCACTCATATTCTCACCATCTCCATGGCTACTACGACAGTACATGAAGACCCGCCTACGGCTGATGAACACCCTCGTACATCCACACCGCGTCGCGAAGGCTCATCACACCCAGATCCACTGGAACCCGAATTCGAAGCATCAGCAGAGTTCAAAGGCCTACCGCTACAACCATATGATGGCCCAGTGGATGACGACGCAATTGATCAGTCACTGCCAGTGGTCAAAACCACCGTCACAGTTCCGACACTGAGGCCACTATCTAAGATTGGCACCAATTCGGCAATCCTCGCTCGACGTTCGGAAGCTATCACCAAGGGAGCAACTGCTATAGGAAAAGGTTTCCTGTTGCGTGCTCAAAGGGCTTCGCGGAGGATATATTCCTCCGTGTTCCCCAGAGAACTCGACTTGCTGGAAACTCTACTTACAGAAGTCGAGAAACTCGAACTCCTTGACGGCTCCTTCGCTTATCGTGTCGACCAGGCCACATATCAGTATCTGCTACAGATCCTTTACAAACTCCGGAGTCTCGCGGAGGATTCTTTTCGTATCGCTGGGAAAACTCCTCAGACCATCCCATCGTGGGGTGACGATGAGGATATTCTTGAAGCCTACGATCAGAATTCTTTTGAGATTCTCGGAGTATGCTTCCGGCTTGAGGTCGAACATTTTCTATAGCTTCTCGACAAGTATTATAACTTTGCCGAGAGAAGGCCACAGGACCGTGATCCCGAAGCCACAAGTGCTGCGGCTGAATGGATTAAGTCTACCGGCAGCACCCATACCCCGGATCGATCGGGACCGGCTTCGCGTTCATTTTCTCACTATGAAGAGCAGGATTTCAACTCGAAGGCTACAGATCAGGTAGTTATCCTTCCACTCAAGCTTCCACTGTTCGCTTTGGCCCCTCTGCACGGAACTACGGCTTACCTCAAAATAATCAGCGTCTTTCTGAGATCCTCAACCCGATGGCTCCAACCTTCCAGCCTGGGAAAGGTCACGGCGCTCTTGACCTACCTACAGATCACGAAGAGACCGAACAAATGAGACGGATGACCCCTCAAGGGAATTTTGGAGGCCGGGACGCACCTCCTCACTTGCCCCGTGGCAACGAAGGGGGACGTGACCGTGCATCTCACATGGCGTTTGGTTCTCGACGAGGTCAGAGTGGCGCACCGCCTGCTGGTGATCCTGACGACGGCGACGATGATGACGATGACGATGATGACCGTGGTAATCCAGGCTGTCGTCGTACAGCACCATTTCGACGCCCAATGGATCGGAATAATAATGCTGCCGACAAGGGCGCATTATCCGGCGGGAAGTTGAGCTCTGACAAGGTGCCTCATTTCGATCTCAAACTGAAATATGACAACGTACCTAAGTGGGACGGAAACGTCGACACTATTATCAGGTGGATGATGAAAATCAATGATATTGCCAGGGAATCTGACATCGTCTTTCAGCAATTGGGCCGTGTGGTTCCTAAACGGCTGGAAGGAGAAGCCGAAGTCTGGTATTGGTCATTGCCTATCAAATATCGGTCAGAGATTGAACAAAATTGGGATACTTTGAGAAAAGCATTTTCAACTTACTTCCTGAATCGGAAATGGTTGGACAAGCAGCGAGGACGTGCGAATAGAGCTACTTACCGGGACACGGGTCATTCTCGTGAGACTCCCAGTGAGTATTTCATTCGCAAAACCGAATTGCTCAATACTGTTTACAACATGGAAGATTCGGAGATCATCTTGGAGGTTATGGATGGCGCACCTTCCACATGGAATACTATCCTTACCACGCAAATGTATCGTGATGTGGTTGAATTCCAGGCTGCAGTTCGGTATCACGAGGACGCTTTAATGAAGCTTGATCGCCAGGAAAGGGAGAACACGTACCGAGAGCGCGACCGCGACCGCGACCGCGATCGTGATCGTGATCGCGACTATCAACGAAATAGTACTCGCACGGCTCGTGTTAACCTAGTTGGTTGGTCAGCAAATCTCGGACCGCCGAAGTTCCCAAAGGATGACCGGAATGTCTCTAAAAAGGCAACACCTGAGTCCAAAGGAGCGAGGCCTTGTCGGCATTGTGGCAGTGGGAAACACTGGGACAATGAATGCAAGCACTCATTCCGAGGGAATCGGGCAGCACGAACTAATCTGGTTACTTCTACCAGTGAAGATCGTGATGCACAGGATAGCTATGACGATCTGTACTATGGGTTAGACAGTGAAGAGGACTCCGAGATAGATGAAGAACCTAAGCAGGATTTTGAGGAGCCCCTCAGGATTGCTGAATCCCTCAAAGTCGAGGGAAATATTTCAGGCCTGGGGGGAAAGAATGAGTTGAATGGCTCACTTGATGACTCGGAAGACACTGCCTCAGTTTCTACTTCGGAGAATGATGCCTCAGAAACCCCTGTACGGACGACATCAACTGCCTGCACTACCTACCGGTCAAAGCCTGCGCTAAATAGGAGGACAAGGCGACAATTAGCACGAGAAATCAAGGCTGTAAATTATCGTGTCGTACTCTCACCTGGTAAGGAAGCGGACAATTCCGTCATAGAATTGCGGAAGCATATGGCTCGGCCACCGGGCTGCTCGTTTCTTGGTGCGCTTCCGACGGAGACCACAGCTACGGTAGGTGGCTTGAATATTGATCCTATCACTGTCATCGTGGATACAGGCTCGGACATTACACTGATATCGCGGAAAGCTTTGGATAATCTCACTCACCCGCCGAAGTTGAAAACGGGCCATCAAATCAACCTTATTCAGGTAACAGGGAATTCCTCCATATCTGGTTTTGTTGTATTGGACCTGTTTTTCCACACAGAGGAGGGACCGGTGAAATTAAATCTCGAAGCTTACGTGGTTGACGGAATGACGACTCCATTCATCCTGGGCAATGACTTCGCGGATCAGTATTCAATCTCAGTGCTGAGAAATGAAGGAGATGCCTACCTACGCTTTGGGAATTCTGGACGTCAACTCAAGGTGGAGACTTCGACTTCTACTTCTCTGATCGACGATGAAGGGCACACATTTAAAGTAACTGTGCGACCCGGAGTTAATCAGCATGGCTTGAAGGCTAAGATCCACCGTCGCAGTCAGAAACTAAAACGAAGAGCCCGTTCGAGACAAGGTAGATCAGAGGTTTGGGCCACGGAACGAGTAGTCATTCCACCAGAAACTAGCGTTGCTGTGCCGGTACATGCATACTTCCCCAAGGGCCAAGATTCAATCTTTATTGAGAGGCAGCTTGCGGCGCATGGAAACGGAGACGACTTCCATGGATCTGCGGACACTCTGATTTCGAGGGCTAATCCGTTGATCCACGTTGCTAATTTCTCGCGCACAACTGTAACCGTCTCGAAGGGACAAGTCGTCGGCACAGCCCGGAATCCCAAGAACTGGTTGGACAAGATGAGCAAGTTTTCCAAAGCACAACAAGCACAGATTCATGCTCACGCATCCTTGATGAAGTCACTGGTGACCCAGAAGTTAGAGGCAGATGAGGAGCGAGCAAAGAGATGCTTTCGGCACAACTCCGGCCCCGGCATTGATCGGACCGACGGATTTACCTCCGTTGATCCTTCATCAATGGCGGTGCCAACGGATTCGCTGTCCGAAGGGTGCTCGCAGTCCGCACCTTCTATGGCCCGTGGCACAATCTCTGATGATGATTGTCCATATTGCCGGCCTGGAAGACACAAGACTGAAAACTCCGATTCTAGGGTTGCCCGTTCTGTGACTGATATCTCTTCGAAGGCTCAGCGCAATGCTACGGAGCCGGATGATCCTCTGGCCGAGGAACCAATTGAAGGTGGTCCTAAAACTTCTGAGGCTCCTGAGCCGTCTATTCCTGGTGACAGTCTGCTTCAGGCTGTCGATATCTCGCCGGATGTAACTGCGGAACAACGGAAAGCTCTGGAAGAAATGATTCTGCGCAATAAAGCCGCTTTCGGAGTGGACGGTAGGCTAGGTAATTATGAAGTTCAGGTCGAGATACCTATGAAACCTGGTTGGGAACCTGTTTCACTTCCTCCATTCCCGGTCTCCCCTGCTAATCGGGAGGTAATCGACAAGCAGATGGATTCTTGGATTCAGCTCGGTGTAATTGAGCCGTCCAAAAGTCCGTGGGCCGCACCTGTCTTTATTGTATACAGGAACGGTAAGCCACGTATGGTCATAGATTTGAGGAAGCTTAATGAGATGGTAGTAGCAGATGAATTCCCCTTACCGTCAAGACGATATTCTACAAGCACTTTCAGGTTCGCAATGGCTGACCACTCTCGACGCACTCTCAGGTTTTACACAGCTCACGATGTCACCATCCTCCGCAGAAAAACTGGCATTCCGAACGCATCGTGGCCTGTGGCAGTTTCGACGCATGCCCTTCGGGTATCGGAACGGGCCGAGTGTATTTCAGCGGGTCATGCAAAATGTTCTCGCACCCTTCCTTTGGATCTTTGCGCTGGTATATATTGATGATATCGTAGTGTTTTCACTCACTTTTGACGAACATATTCAGCACCTAGACCAAGTATTTTCAGCCATTGCCAACGCCAACATCACCCTTTCCCCGGCAAAATGCCATTTCGCGTATCAATCCCTACTTCTCCTCGGGCAGAAAGTTTCTCGACTCGGACTCTCAACCCACAAGGAGAAGGTAGATGCTATCTTACAGCTCAGCGAGCCACGCAACGTTCACGAGTTGCAGCAATTTCTCGGGATGATGGTTTACTTCTCCTCGTACGTCCCATTCTATTCTTGGATTGCACATCCGTTCTTTCAACTCTTAAAAAAGGAGAACAAGTGGAATTGGACTGAATTGCATCAAGAAGCGTTTGAACTTTGCAAACAAGTTCTCACCAACGCCCCGGTTCGTGGTTACTCCATGGCAGGAAAGCCATATCGTATTTATACTGATGCCTGTGATTATGGACTCGCCGGAATTTTACAGCAAGTTCAACCGATCCTAATCCGAGACCTACGCGGTACTCGAGTATATGAACGGCTCGAACGAGCATTTAAACATGGTGAGCCCGTTCCCGTACTTGTCACGGCAGTCAAAGGTGTGAACGATATTCCTGCACCGGAACCTTGGGCCGCAAATTTCGAGGACACCACCGTCCATATTGAACGGGTAATTTGCTATTGGTCTCGCGTGCTCAAATCCCCTGAGCGCAACTACTCTCCCACAGAGAGGGAAGCGCTCGCTTTGAAGGAGGCGTTAATCAAATTTCAACCCTTTTTGGAAGGTGAAACAGTAATTGCAATTACGGACCATGCCGCACTGACATGGAGCCGAACCTTCCAGAACGTCAACCGCCGCCTTCTTACCTGGGGAACTGTCTTTTCGGCCTATCCAGACCTCAAAATTGTTCACCGCGCTGGAAGAGTCCACTCTAACGTGGATCCTATTTCAAGACTTCGCCGGCGTGTGCCAATTCAGGATAGCCCGGTCACCGATTCGATTCTCGCCGTTGAACTTAGCGGAGATGACCCACTGAAGAACATGTACGACGAATTGGGCTCTCGTTTCGAAGAGAAGCTTCTGACCGTCGCTACTCAGTTTGTTCGGGCCCAGGAAGATGTCACCGAAAAGGATGAACTCTATTACGGTGAAATTCCTCTGGACCATGGACATCAGCTGACTACTCCCTACGTCACATCGCGCGCATTTTCCGTCCTCGTCGGCATATCTGACGACGAAATCAAGGCGTGGGCCGCAGCATATCATGAAGATCCCCATTTTTCGGAAGTCCTACGGAGTCGGAAGGCCGAGAATAATTGGTCGAACCCTGCGTATCCTCAGTATCATTACAGTGACTCGGGGCTAATATATTTCGAAGACTGGCATGGAAACAACCGACTCTGTGTTCCTGAAAAATTCAGAGTTTCGGTAATGTCCGATATCCATGATACCGTGAGTGAAGCGGCTCACAGCGGCTATCACAGGTCCTATAATCGACTGGCGGCCACCCATTACTGGCCCAGGATGTCCCGCGACCTCAAGCGTTATATTTCCACCTGTGATATCTGTCAGAAAAGTAAGCCACGGTGATGAGCCGGCAAAATAGCCACGCGTGAAATACAGTAATTTTGCGCTTTTGTTCTATTTATTTAAATAGAACAAGGTTACGTCCTAAGTCTTACCTGAGAGTACAGGAGTTAGTGTGAGGCCCGAACAGCTAGCTATGGGACCATACACCGTTATGAGGAGCGGAGACTACCCACTTCACGATTCCACTATGGGTCAGAGAGCGGGAGTAGGCCAAACCGAATATCTAGATAATCAGATATCCAACCATTCGACCGAATTGGGGTATTCTGGGTGTGTTCTGAACAAGGGTATAATACAACGGGCATATCAGATAGTAATAAACCAGTCACAGAGAGCCGAGGAGACCACAAGAGTGGTAGGGCAAGATAATCGCGCACAAAGACTACAGGTCCGAACAAAGCCGATAAGTCCGAGCCAGCCGAGACCGGTCCGAACAATAAATCTCGCTTTGACCAGCGAGATAAGGGTTCAACCCTAATTAAACCCAAGATGATTATAGGGTAAGGGCTTGTACATGGAAAATGCCGAGGGCATGCCCAATAAAGGAACAAGGACAAGGGTTGTGGAGCATTATATGGGTCTATAAGCACAAGACCAGAAAAGCTGTGTCTAGGGTTGCGGGCA